>OZ025240.1:89066386-89126386 GCA_964019155.1 Osedax fenrisi
TTTTACATTTCAAAAGGTTATAGTTTGAAACAGCAATTTGATCAACAAAATCTATAGGTGCACGCCATGGCGCTATGATGTTCACATTTTATGTACAATATCAAATTATACAATTTTACGTTAGTATAATATCTTTCCTTTCCTTAAATATCTGTGATATATATATACATATATATATATATATATATATATATATATATATATAGATTACAATATATAATTAATAATTATAATCTAATGAACGATAATATAGAAATTATTCATCTCAAAATTAAATGTTTATACCAATTTATAATTTAAATGTGCATATCTCATTAAGTAAAATAAAGTGGCCTACAGGTGAAACATATAGTTATAGATAACATTATATCATTACTAGGTATACCTAAACGTATACTGTATATCACTTTATTATATATATTTATAGGGGAAAGTAATCCAATACGGACAATTTAACAATACATGGTCTTAACTTTTTATGACTCATTATTTTTATTCAAAAATTATAATATATTAATATTATATGATTATAGATAGTATTGTGATATTTAAATTTTATTTAATCTTTTAATTCCATAGATAACGAGGGTGTCCGAATACGGATACATATATACAACTAGATAAACTATATATTATTGATTAATCAATAAAATAAATTACAATTACATTATTTGTAATTAATTTTATGAACAATTTATACTAATTTAATTAGTTGATAATTTAATAATTTTTATTATTTTTTAATTAATAATACATTTTAAGTATCTAAATAATCAAATTTCTAGATTTAGCTTTACTGGTGATATTAATATTATAACTCACGCGATTTTTATGAAAATCAGAATAGTTAATACGCGCTGCACTGATTGGTTATAGGGTGTCCGTATTAGTGACTTATATGACCTCTAGATATATGCTTATAACTTTATGAATATTTGATAACAAATATAGAAATTATATATATCATTTTAGAATACTTTATTTTTTAATAATATAGTGTTTATAATTTATATCGATATATTTGTATATTCTTGAGAAGGTTTTAAGTTGAATTTTTTTTTCATAAATTTAAAAACGTAATAAAAAATTCAGTTTATTGGATATATCAACAATATTTTGAATAATTAAAAAATAAAAAATACTTTTTTAGATTATTTATATAATTATGAATATTTTATTCATTAAACATTTTTATGTAGGATTTATGGTTTCTAAGATACCGAGAGTGTCCGTATTCGGGCACTGTCCGTATTCGGTTAATTTCCCCTATAGTATACTATACTTTAACAATATAACATTTATACATATAGTATACTAGAGTTCATATTAAATAATCATATTTCTAAAGTATGTTATAGCATATATATATATTATTATTTTATTATTATTATTATTATTATTATTATTATTATTATTAGATTTGGTTTTAACATATATATATATATATAGAAACTTTAAAATGGTGGGTTTTTAATGTTGCTATAGAATACTATAGAATTGTGACAATTTAATATATTGGAAACATAAATGTTTATATATAGGACACCCAATATCGTGTAATGTCTATTGTTTCATATAGGAAACAATAGACCCGACATTAATGATAATTACGTATGATTGCTAATTAGATTGCACCCCGTAAGCGACCGTGCGACAGACAAGTAGGCTAATTAGCCACACTTAAGTGTTGCGGAAATATTCATTTAATTATAATTATTAATTATTATAACAATAAAAATAACTCCGCACGAACCCGCCGCCCTTTGATGATACCTCGACAGATAGTTCTATTTTTAGAACTGTGGTAAGGGGTAATATAACATGTCTAGGAAAGGTAATCATTACTTTATGATGTATAGCAACATCACCATTAAAAGTTATATCGAGAAACTTGCTGGTAACCGATTGAGGAAGCAAACAACAATAATATCATTAAACAAATACATAATATAATACTATGTACTTCACTATAATAAATTCAATTCAATAAATAACTATATATATATATATTTCCTATTCTACTCTATTAACGATAAAATATTTTTGAAATATGTTTAATCTATAAATATTTTTTTTTGGAACAATTATTATTTCAAAATATTTGGGAAAAATCCATAATTAGTAAAGTAGTAAAATAATTAGATTGGTAAGATATAAACAAATAATAACCCTATTATACTGATTTATATATATCTATTATATAAAAGAAAGTCTATTTAATTATCTATTATATAAAAGAAAGTCTATTTAATTATATATATATATATATGTGTGTGTGTGTGTGTGTGTATCTGGTGAGGTAACTCGAGAACCGGGGTACGTCGCGAAAATATTTTATACCCGATCTTAATAAATTTGCAACAGTATGGTCTTGGTCCGGAAAATTTTTTGAATTTTATACCGCGTACCCCAGAAAAACCTGAAAAATTGACTTTTTGCCATTAAAATGATTTTTTGTCGTCCAAAATCTTCGGCGTCGCATTTTTGAAATATTTTTTTTACATTTTTTCGAACTATTTTTTTGAATTTTTTTTGATTTTTTTTTGAAATTTTTGGAAATTTTGGAAATTTTTTGAAATATTTTTGAAATATTTTTGACATTTTTTGAAATATTTTTGAAGTTTTTTTTAAATATTTTTAAACATTTTTTTGAAATTTTTTTAAAAAATATTTTGTAATATTATTTATATTTTTTGTATTTTAAAAAATATTATTTGAAATATTTTTTTATATTTTTCAACTATTCGTTGAAATATTATTATTTTAAGATATAATTAAAATATTATAATTATATAATAAATATATAAATATTATAAGATATAATAATATACTTTTTAAAATATTTGTAGAACATTTATAAAAAATATATTTTGTAATATTTGGAAATATTTGTTGTATACTAGGAATACATAATCAGGAATAGCTATAATTAATAAATAATAGATATGCAAACAATCAAAAATCGATCAACGAAGGGTGCGGTTTGGGTTTTCGATATTTATTAAGTACTATTTTGTAATATTGGAAATATGTGTTGTATTTTTAAAAATATTATTTGAAATATTTTTGAAATATTTTTCCACTAATTTTTGAGATATTAATATTTGTATAAATTTGTTTGAATTTTAGCAACAATTTATGTTATTGTATATGAAAAGCAGAATCATGAATAGCCATAAATAATAAATAATAGATAGGTAAGCTATCAAACAACGAGTAAAGCAAAGTTGGGTACGGCAAGAAATTCCAAATCAGGAATAGTTATAATTAATAAATGATAGATAGGTAAATAATAAAAAACCGAGCAACGCCGATTTGGAACTGTTTGGGTTTAGGTTTTCAACATATTTTGGAATATTTGAAATATTTGTTATCTAATTTTTTAAATATTAAAAAAAATATGTTTCTACATATGTTTAATTTTATTTAATTGTATATACTAGAAATGTAGGATCAGGAATAGCTCTAATTAATAAATAATAAATAGGCAAACAATCAAAAACCGATAAATGTCGAGTCGAGTACTGTTTGGATTTGGGTTTAGGTTTGAGTTTTCGACATTTTTTTAAAACATATTTTGTAATATTTTAAATATTTTTTGTATTTGTTAGCAATTATATATTTTAGAATAATCAGGAATAGCTATAATTAATAAAAATAAATAGTCAAAAAATCAAAAACCTAGCAACGCCGGGTAGGGTATGACTACTAATATGTTGAAATATTTTTTATATTTAAAAAATATTTTTAGACACTTTTTAAAAATATATTTTATAATATTTTAAATTATTTTTGTATTTTTGTATTTTTACAAAATATTTTACGAATAAATCTTAAAAAGAACAACGCTAGATCTACATCGGATATAGTTAGATTTATTAAATATTAGTTAGAAGACAACAATTAAAGATTAGCTATGCATAATTAGGAATAACTATAATAGGCAAATAATAAAAAAACGAGCAACGTCGGGTTGGGTTCGGCAAACAATTCTAAATCAGGAATAGTTATAATTAATAAAGTATAGATAGGCATATAATTAAAAACCGATCAACGCCGTTTTGGGACGGTTTGGGTTTGGGTTTTCAACATATTTTGTAATATTTGAAATATTTGTTGTATTTTTTAAAATATTTTTTGAAATATTTGTTCACTAATTTTTTAAATATTAGAAACAATATTTTTCTATATTTGTTTGTATTTTAAATAAACTTTATTTAATTGTATATACTAGAAATATAGAATCAGAAATTGCCCTAATTAATAAATAATAAATAATAGATAGGCAAACAAACTAAAACCAAGAAATGCCGGGTCGGGTATAGTTTGTTTTTAAAACATATTTTATATATTTTTTTGCAATTTTTAGCAATTATATATTTTAGAATAATCAGGAATAGCTATAATTAATAAAAAAATAAATAGGCATTCAAAATCAGGTATGGCTACTAATATGTTGAAATATTTTTTATATTTCTTAAAATATTTGTAGACACTTTTTAAAAATATATTTTGTAATATTTTAAATTATTATTTGTAATCTTACCAAATATTTTACAAATAATCTTAAAAACGAACAACGCTGGGTCTACATCGGATACAGTTAGAATTAGTAAATATTAGTTAGAAGAAAAAAATTAAATATTAGCTAAGTATAATCAATAATAGCTACAATTAATAGGCACATAATCAAAAACCTAGCAACGCAGGGTAGTGTACGGTTTGTGTTTGGGTTTAGGTTTGGGTTTTAGACATTTTTTTAAAACATATTTTGTAATATTTGAAATATTTGTTGTATTTTTTAACATATTATTTGAAAATGTTTTCTACTTTGTTTTGTATGTCAGCTAACATTTATTTTATTATATATATATCAATTAAGAATCATGAATAGCTATAATTAATATATAATATATAGGAAAATAATCAAAACCGAGCAACGCCGGGTCGGGTACGGCTAGTATATATATATATATATATATATATATATATATATATATATATATATTAGTAATATCCTATTAGTAATAATGTATCAAACATTTAAAAAAAATTAAAATGTAGGTTCAGATAATTATTAATATTTATAATTATCTATATGTATATAAATTTGTAATTATGATTACCGCGAACGCGCACTTTATAACCCGATAGATAATCTATTTTTAAAATAGTTATTATTATTACGTTAATATAGCGCATACATTCAACGATGCGCTATATCGAAGTTACTGACACTAGATTACGTATCACACACACACACACACGCGCACACACACACGCGCACACACACACACGCGCACACACACACGCGCGCACACACACGCGCACACACACACGCGCGCACGATGCAGGTATAGAAACACGCGCATAGACATAGGTACATATGTACGCGCTACTTTTTACAGACACGACGTTACGAATTAATTACCGAGTGTCTACTTATCTGTATAAGCTTTACAACAACAAGTACAACAACAATAATAACAAAAACAGTGTATTCGGAATACTACCAGCGATAGAGTTATATATATATAACATCATCGCTGTACCTATATATACGATAACTATTTATAACTATATATATATATAAGATAACTATTTATAATATTATTATAATTAGGCGGGATTACGCAATGTATAAATAATTATTACTCGGAGCGCGCTAATAAATTCTAATAACGTAAAGCGTGCGCGCCGCTAGATGTCGTGTAGGTGTTATGTGTCGGAGTCGTGTCCTATGCGTACCCTATACCCCATACCCCTACCCACGGGTATAGTCCTCCGCCAGGGGTGGGGGTGGGGGTGAGTCATAATGATTACGTAATAGGAACATTGTTACGGCGCGCAATCGTTGCATTAATTAATTGAATTGAATTCACCGAGTATACTCGGTATATATATACCGTATATATACTCGGGTTAATTCAACGCATGCGCACTAACAAAGTTCCTATTACTCCGCAACGCTGACGTATACATATTAATGTTATTGATTAAAATAACGAAATAATGCGTTGTTACGTGGGTAATTGTTATTATCTTATATAATCAAATATATATATATATATAATCATATATATATATATATATATATATATATATATATATATATATATATATATATATATGTACTCTGCTTCTATAATTACTCTGGTGTAAAAACTTAAATATGATAATATATATATATAAATATACGTATGTATATATATATATATATATATATATGCGTATATATAGTCCTATACGTATAGTATCGCACACTAATAATGTGAAAAGCGCACCCCTCGATACGCATAACTACAATACACATCCGAAATAAGTAGCGGGTCGATAATTTCTATTTATAGACATCACGTGACATCACACATCGCGTACCCGAGTATGACGTAATTACCCGTATACGCATTACGTAACGCATTACATAACAGTACGACACCTAGCGGTAGTAATGTTGTATCGAATAATATCGTCTATAGATTATCTATAGATATACTCTATATTATACTATAGTAATACACAAATGTATAATATAAAGAGCGACGCTAACACTACAATAAGAGATAATCGTTTGTGCTGCTTTCTAATGAAGAATATTAACTTTCTTCCTATAGGATCAAATATATCATATAACCAATTCATCGATTTCAGGTAGGTTATAAAGTTTGGCATAATGCATTATTGATAAATAGGGGAAAAAATAAGTGAAAAACGTATTAATATTATTCAAAATATATATATATATTTGCAAGCAAAAACTTTTGTTAATGTTATTAACAGAGATTTAGTTTGTAATATATATGCTAAATATTACGTATTAATTTTCAAAATCTAGCTTCTTCCTCTGATATTTTATGTTAAACTTATGGACTTAGTCTATTCAGGATTAATCTTATTATAACCTTACTCATATACATTTTAAGTTAACTTATCAATTGATAGTGAGTTAATTCTCACATTTTGTGAGTATTATTTTTTTTTCTAATTACATATTTCTGCCAAGTATACAAATCAGTATGAAAATCACCATTTTCCAGATTTGGTTACAGAATGTTATGAGTAAATAAATTCATATTTTACCTTCATATTAGAGGAACACAGCTGGTAAGTTATCCACTCATGAAGAAGTAGGTGATTTAATCTATTTCTGTGATGCAAGCCTTTATAATTTATTCTCTCAGAATAATAAAGTGTCCTTGTTCATTATGCTCTTCAAACAAAATTCGGTTCTTCTTTAATTCGGTATATACACAATTCTGAACAATATTCTGTCAATGTTTTATTATTTTCTCATACATTAATAAAAAGCAATTTCTTTGTTTATTTTCATATACATTTTCATATATGATATATATGGTATACGAAATGTGTTGTGTTTTTGTTGTGATAAGTTTCTAACCATGCATGAAGTAAGATGTTGTTGTTGTATTATGCGCGATTATGATCCTATGTATTGCCATTAATTATAAGTAATCGATAATTATCGAGTCATCCTTGTTTAGCTTATTTTATTCCTTCTTAATATTTGTCATTATTCCCATTGGTTTTCCTATGACATATGATCTATTTCTTATTTACGCTCTATTTGTTATGTCCTAAGAATTTAAAATCCAATATATCTGATACTATTAAATCATGTATATTATTCGTACTCCATAAGCCATATATAAAAAACCTTCATCTATTATTATTAAAAATATATAAAATAATATATCATATTTAATAATTGTAATAAACTAAATATATTTAATACCTAATATTATGTATAAGTTTAATATTTTAGATATAGTATAGGCATATGTAAAATCTAGTTATAATCTTACTACTATTTTACCTGTTTTATTACAGTTCATGTTTATATAACGATATTTATATAATGCATATGGTATAATTCTTCGACCACTGATTATATTGTCGTTTCATTCACAATGTCTAATGTATAATGCTGACATCTTAACCAAGATGAATGTCGGTATATGTGTGTTGCGGTATGTGAAAGTGTTCCTGTGTTGGGACTTCTAGATCAGTACAGGCGGTTAATATTTCTCTACCGGATATATATATATATATTTCATAGGTTATATTTTATTACACAGTATAATATAGTACATTATGTGTTACTGTAATATATCAGTTACCCTATATGTGGTGTTACCTTATATAATAGGGTAACAGTAAAGAAATTTGGTCGGTACGTTTTAAAGAACCACCAAACTCCACCATAGCGTGTAACTATAGTAACACCGACTAAAACCGACCGTAAAAAATACTAAGTATCTACAGTCTAGCAGTTCGCTAGATCCGTATATTCTCTAGTACACCCTAGTTTAGCTGCCACCCATTGGACTGACTGAAGATATGGTTACCGAGGAAATGTCCTTACGGCTAGAGTTTATTATAACTATCACTGTCTCGCTAAATTGTTATATATCATTGCTAATTAATCTTATGTACTAATGTATATATATATATATATATATATATATATATATATATATATATATATATATATATATATATATATATATATATTAAAATAATCTTATTCAACCAATGCAATCAAAAGCAGAACCGTCTAGGCTCACCACGTGGTTATGCCGTCTGCGGAATGTTAATTATCTATTATTCGCTAGGGGAGGTGCGCGAAGTCGGAGTGGAGTGCGGTGCGGTGCGGTGTGCTAGTATCACGAGTGATCGTTATCAGCGTAAGGTGGTGGTGGTGGTGTGTAAGCGTAGTATCGCCGTAGAGTGCGTTAGTGTGTTGTCGGACGTGCCTGGATGTGTTCTAATATCGAACACTCCTTATTTGGGCACGATAATGTATTGTTGCGCGAGAACTATGCGCAGTAGACAGCGCATGCGTATAACAAACTAGGTTCATGCGAGTCATATATACTGGTAGAATAACACGCAATGGCGTATTGTTATGTAGTATATTTATTATATACAATATTATATATTAATTAATATGTATATATGATCGATTGATTAATTATTTATAATAATTATATATGATCGATACTAATATATTCACCAATAAATATGTACACATATATGTTACTTACTTTAGTAAGTAAGTAAGTAGGTGTTAAATAATGTGAACATATTCTCAAACAAATATATATATATATATATATATACATGGTATATATTCCATAAACACATACGTATACGTATTATACTATATTAAATTATATTAACATGAATATATTGTTGAAATAATATTAATTATAATTAATACGCAAATAATATAGATAAAGAAATAAATAAAAAGGAACACATTTCCCGTAAATATAACACATACAACAATACATTATTTGATCATTTATAGAATCGAAATATCATTCAGCATCTTTAAACACATGTGTAATAAAAATCGCCGTATATCTCAGTTTAAATACATGTATACATATAATATATTAGGAAGCGGGTGTAAAACATTTCCGGATAAATTGGTCTCAAAATAATATTGTGAAGTAATCTTGCATAATTTTGTAAAGAAAATATAATAGGGTGACGATAATATTATGAAGGCCATACAACGACATACGAAAAGAAATTAGATAAATTTAGTTATGAGTAAACATTGTCTTATATAACCCTGGATAGGAATAAAAGGAATGAAAATAACAAATAACCAACAAAATATAACTATAAAAGGTAATATTCGTAAGTATATTTTAATAGTATTATAAATTATATATGTTAGTGTAATTATTATCATATCTGATTGTTTTTTATTTATCATTATGAGTAATGACTCATTACTAGTGCGTAATAACTAATAAAAATAATAATTATATGAATTATTTATTGTGTTATTTATTTGTGTTTGTTTCCATAACGGATGTTATCTTTAGAATATATGTCATCGTAATACTTTCGAATACATATTTTATTAAATAAAAAATCAATCAATCAACTATAATTATAATAATTATTATTATAAGTATGATGAAATAAGTTTAATGTAAAAATATAACCGAATATCAATTACCGTTAACAACATAACCCGGTTATACCGACATTCCTGAAGAATGCGTCGACAACGTTTACGCAGATAATGGATATATCTCGAGAGAGAACACAAAGGCACCCGAGACAATGATTGAAGGCATTGTTTACGTAATATCGGCTACCTCAAACGATTATGCAACAAAGACCTTATTAATCACGTGACATTATAGATAAGATAGACGTTATACACCCTTAATAGTACTGTAGGAGGAGATACTAGTACTGACAGTGCTAATATTACTAGTATTACTATTTGACCGGGACCGAGAGCCATTTTATTATTTGCTGTGTTCATGTATGTTGTGATATTTCTTTAACCTATAGGTTGAGTGCCTACATACACTATCTCAAGGTGGGGAACTGGATACCAAGCAGGTATAACAGCAGATATTTCAGTTATAACCGGTTATATAACTATATAATCGGTCATAACCTCGTAAGGGAATCCTCCGTTTCCAGTTTTCTGTCAGGGTTACCTCTCTTAGCCTATCTCAGTCCATTAAGAATCTACAAGCAAGTCGAGGTTATGTAATTATTTCGGCGACTAATTATTTCAATTCACAGCTAACCTCTCCAAGAGGCAATTTCCCTATCCGTAACCTGCCCAGTAAGTAGGAAACAATCAGTGATAGTGGTTAGATTATAGTTTGAGCATCATCATGATTTGTGATTAACTGATCACAATACGATTACAATCATATTACAATCATTGATAAGAAACTATGCTTTGATTACGAACTACATTTCTAAATCATTGATTTTAATACGATTGTAATCAATGATTGTTATAGAGGTTATATCAGTTATAACTAATGACTAACATAGATTCACGATCAGTTGGTAATCATTGATCGTAATACGATTGTAATCGAATCAAAATCTGTGATCGTAATCAATACACAGCCCCATGATTGTAATCTGATAACGTGTTGGATTATAATTTGATTACGATATTTGAATACTTTACTTACTGGGTGGGGAAGCGTCTGCCGATAGAAAATGTATAATGGAGAGTATAGGAAGCAAATTCAACCAGTGTTTATGTGTATCTATTCATATTGTATACTTCTGAAATGTATTGAACTGAAAATGTTACAATATTAGATAAGTTTAAAAAAATGAAATAAAATTTAAATGCAATTTTCAATTTTCCTAGTACAGTCAACCCTCGGTAAGTCGGTCAGACAAATAAGTTGGACTTCTCGATAAGTCAGATACATTTAGTTGATTTGGTTTGATTTGTATCTAGTTACATGTTAAATTTATCGGATAAATCGGATAAGTTTGATTGGATAAGTCGAACTTCTCTATAAGTCGGACACATATTATTGTCATTTTTATGATTTTTATACTGGATAAGTCGGAATTTTTATAAATTGTCAGAAATGTTTACTTTAAATAATGTATATTATAATTTTAGTAAGTAATATTATTGAATACAACATGTTATGTTATTGATTGTTGCATAGTTCTACATTTCGGTAACCCTTTAACTCACGCTGCGCATCTCATGTCGTATTTGCATGATATTCTGAATCTCGGATAAGTCGGACATATCGCTAAGTCGGACACTTTTGCCGGTCCCTTGCGTGTCCGACTTATCGGGAGTTGACTGTATTTATAATTTTTTTTCACAGATTTAACAAACATTTTTTTTTATATATGACTATCATTTATTGGTAATTTTATTTCGTAATAAAAAATATATATATATATATATATATACATTACCGTTATGACTTACTTTTATTTGTAATACAATTAATGTATTTTAAAAAATATGATTTTAAAGGATTTTTTTGAACATGACAATTTACAGGAATTCCATAATCATATTTAAAAAAAAAATTGTTTGTAATATTTCAATTTGTTATCAACTTCTAACAATTTATCATCTATTTCCATTTTCGTCCACTCTTTATCATCATCTATATATTTTCGTTTCGGCCTACCTATTTTTCTTGATCCTTTAACCATTCCTTGCAGAATGGTTTTAGTGATGCTATTGTGTCTAGAGGTATGACCGAACCATTTTAGCTTTCGCCATCTTATAGTCTGTAATAAAGGCTAAAATGTACCAATTAGTGTATTAATTTTATTTTTGACAAATATATTGGTTTTGCCTTCTTTGTATGTTATGCATAATAGTTTCCGGTGTGATTTGTTTTCAAAAGCTTGAATTTTCTTGGTTATATTAGCATTCAAAGTCCACGATTCACAGCCATAAGTTAATATTGATAAAATAAATGATCGATATAGGCTGTACTTTAGTCTGAATCTGATATGAGTGCTCTTCCAGATAGTGGTTAATCTCACCATAGCTGATGTTGCTTGCGCTAGTCTTATTCTTACTTCTTGATCACATATTCCATTTTTTGTAAGAGTTACACCTAGATAGATTGATTTTAATAGATGGATACAATTAGAAATAAGAGTATTTAATTATTTATTAATTTATAAATATAAATATATATTATAAATGGAAATCACACTTAGAATAAAAAACTGGCATCACTTTTCGTTGATTTATTGTCTCAAAAATCCGACCATCCCTGTCTGATGGCGGCATTGTTGAAGTCTCAGATATGAGACGTATAATCCGTTCAACTGCTTTATTATGACAAGGATCCTATCATATCGATATGGCTTGAATTTATGCGACAATAATAATGAATGGCAATATCGATCGTCAGTCGATATTCAAGCCAGTCGTCAGTATAATCTATTAATTCATAATAATTGTTGGCATAACAATTAATACGGGGTATTTTAAATATTCGAATACACGCTTCTCCTTTTAATCGAGCAGAGGTTATTATGCTAACAGCAAGTTGGTTAACAATTCGATTGTTATCACTCAACATAGATATTAATATATTTTCGAAGTGACGAAAGTAACCATTACGTGTTAATGATGTGTGTACACAAGTATGTCCCAGCAAACATTAACAGCTTCATAACATCCTCATGACAACATAAAAGCTTCATAACAGGCTTAAAACAGCATATTCTAAAATGACAGCCTCATATCTGCTTCATAATAGGATCTTATGAAAAAAAACAGCCTCATATCAGACTCACAACAGCATTATTGTAATATCCTCATAATAGCCTACATAAATTCTATAAAAACAGCCTCATAATAGACTCATAACATCATTATGATAATATCCTCATAATTTATATAAAAACAGCCTCATAACAGACTCATAACATCCTAATAACAGCCTCATATAACAGCATCTGTCTACATATTAGGCTGTTTTTTTTAATGAGGATGCTATGAGGCTGTTATGAAGCTGTTAATGTTTGCTGGGGTATATTAATATCATTAAGTGCATGCGAATACTGTAACATATTAAATACAATAATTACTGTTACACTTAATATGTTACATAAATATCTTACTTAAACTGTTACACATTACTGTATACATTCAATAATACATTTTCTAAAATTTTACATTTGCAACAGGCGATATCAAAAAGAATATTGAACTTTGCAAAATGTATAGTTAAATTATTTTCAAATGCTTGCAAATCCATGTGGTCTTTCTCAGAGTTTTCAAATTACATAAATACCTTTCTAGTTTTAGTACACTTCCACGTATTGGTTGAATTGCAATAGAAGCACTCTGCGAAATTTCAAATAATGTTGTCATGGTAAACGAAAGTGATGTTTTGTATTATCGTTATATACATACAGATAATGCCGTACTATATCTATAAACGTAGCTAATCTTGCTGGGTATACCTATGTATACATATTACAAGCTCCGTATTCCTGTTTAAACTTATCTCATTATAAATTGCGATCTAACACGATTTGAAAACAAATTTTAAATTTTATATTTTCAAAATTGACAGATGTAAACAACGATCCGCGCATGACATGCGCATGTGTAAGAGCTAGTATGGAGATTTAAGTATTTTTTTTCAAAATATTATTTAAATCATCTTTTGCGTGTATAAGACGTTCTTTATATATAAAATCGTCTGGTATACCTGGTATAACTATAGTTATGTTTACAATAATATTATGCACTTGATACAATACGTCTATTATACTATTTCCTAAAACGAACCACATTAGCGTCCGGTTGGCGTTGAAACTCACTATTCAAACGGATTATAAATATATAAACTGCCTGTGTGGCTCAGTGGCTAAGGCGTCAGACACACAAGCAGTAAGACACGGGTTCGAGCCTCGTCCGGACCATTAATTAATTTTATAAAATGGGTCTTAAAATATTATTTAGAAGTGCTCTTATATAATTGTGTATAAATAAATGATCGGCTCTCGTTAAAACCATGGATGCCTTAACATGAGAGCGGCTTCGAAGGGGCATTAGAGATATATATGGTTATAAGTGAAAACTTCATCTAAGTTCCTGGATGGGATGAAAGGACTCCACCAAATAAAAATAACAATAACAATAACAATATATATATATATATATATATATATAAATACATTAACATATGCACCGGATATCCATACGAATATAATCAATATTCATTACACATCGATAACATAGTTAACCCATATATATATATATATCGAACTATTTATAGTAGCGTTCCGGATGAATGTACATCGTCACGGTCCAGTAAATTCGCAATTTATGGGAGGCGGTAACATAGCAAGAACATCGATATAAAGAAAGTGGATAAGTAATTGATGAACGCAATGCATGTAAAAGATAGACACGCGAATGGCACTTTTATCGATAAATTAACAAAATGGCGTCAGTGATATTGATTGCATATTAGTCATAGTATATATGTCAAATATTAAAACAGTAGGATTTTCGTCGAAATAGATTAAAGTGAATTAAAGTGAATTATAATAAAGTGAATTATATCTATATCAATGGATTTAAATTATAAATATCAATACAATAGTATGATATCTTCAATTTAAATACACAAAATTACGAGGAATATTGATATGATGTATTTTAAATATATAATTTTATTTTTAGTATAGATAGTACATTAAAATAGGTAGTAATTATCAATATATATATATATATGTATAAATAAATATTAATTTTAAATAAAAAGTAGTGGGCCAGGTAATAGGCTGCGATTGCAGCGCCTCTATCGCAAATAATAAATATACACATAACATTCAATTGCTTATCCACTTTATTTATATCGACGATCTAGACCCCCGAGATAGGCGTTGTGTATAGATGACATACATTTCGTAACAACACGTAAGCAAGTTAAACAATATATCAATATAGCGCCATTGCTATGTGAATCATGAATGTAGATATGTAGAGATATACCTGTGATTACAATTTATTATTTCTATATATATAATATATATTATACGAATATTGATTAATATAGATTTAAATATAGATTATTTAAGTATTAAATTTAGTTTACTATATATTATTATTTATAACAAACTATAGCGTAATATAGTTTAATAGAACTTAATATATTTTAATATATTTTAATATATATATATATATATATATACATAACTTTATTAAAATATAAAGTTTAATATAAATTGCGTTAGTTAGTTTTACGTAGCTAAATATAGGTTTGCATAGTTACATAGAGTTGAATTCACATCATGTTAGATTTAGCACCGATCTATTTACAGATCACGTGATATATTGATATATAACTACGTCTCGTGACTACGCCGGAGGTCAATGTGTGCTACTACCTACATACATACTACCTAAATACATACTACCTACATACATACTACCTACATACATACTACCTATATACATACATCTCATATTGTATTTGATCTCGGCTCGGCTGTCGTTCTTGAATCGACAAAACCATCTGGTTGCGATTTAACACGAGGGTCTGTATGCACGGGGTCACGGGGTCACGGCTTATGTACGTGATCATGTGCTTAAGCTTTAATTGGGTGCATAAAACATGTGACACTATATAGAGTGGGCATCTGCATTACTGTTGTTATTATATCGGCATTTATTTTCCCAATTCAATATTGTATGTACGTATAATATTTAATTGGGTGGTCATACTTCCTTACTCCATATATGGTACAACAATGGCGTCAAATTAACTATTGTTATTATATTAATTGTCTCGGCGGTTCATTTATACATGACTATAACAATAACACAGATTCCATCTTATTTCGAAGCACTTAACACACATATATAATACGAACAACGTAATAAAGGAGAAAAACAAACGTCTTATAATAAATATAATAATATTATTTTATTTACGATTATTAAATATTGAAAATATCGAACTATTTATATCTATTGCACAACAAGAATGGCGGCTAAACATCAATATACTTAATATAGTAATATATATATATATATATATATATATATATATATACATATATGTAAGCCAACGTGTGTATATGAGTGTGTGTGTGTAATAAGATGACACATAATGTCCGCCTAACGATCACCCGCACAACTAACTAAGATATAAAGACACGTGTAACGCGATACCTAGTGTGTGAAATATAGTAAACACGTTTATGGAATTCGATAAAAACACCTGTCAAGTAATTTTTAATATTTCTACAATAATTAATATATATATATATATATATATATATATATATATATATATATATATATATATATACACACACACATTGACTATTATACCTTGTTTACACACACGCCTACGAATGTTTACGTTACCGATTACATAATTAATTACGGTTAATAATGGCGACAATCAATAACCCCCTTATACCGTATACACATCTTACACAGCACCGTGTAGTGAATACCGTATACGGCTGTGCTACAACCCCTGCGATCACGTGGTCTCTTATGTACGACCTACACGGAGGGCGTCTCGTTACTACGCCTTTGTCGGCGGTGTTGATAAACAAACTGCTCTCCGATCACGTGACAACCTGGCGAGAGAAGTCGGAGGTGATTGTTGTGAGATGTGTGGTCGCTTTCTGTGCAAATGTTGGCACGATGTTGGTACGATTCGCTAATATCTCTTTATAGTATAATATATATATATATATATATATATATATATATATATATTCCTACGAGATATACTATTTTTAATAACTATTAATAACGTATAATAATATCAACGAATTTGTTTAATATATATATATATATATATATAAATATTACATATTTAACTCTATATATTATTGACCCTCTCTATTTTCTCGAGGTTTATATCACAATAGCTAATAATATCACATTATCAGTAACGTTTATATATATATATATGATGAGGTAATGCTAGCTATCCTCATTATGTAATCATTATAACGACGTTAGGTCAGGCGTTGGATTGTTGTCGATTTGTCAGTGTGCGCATGTATATATATATATATATATATATATATATTTGTGTGTGTTAACACCATGCGAATAATCTATTAATAGACACTGATAATAAGCCGCGAGAGGATAGCTAATCTATTACGAAATAACGTTCCTACCAGCCTCCGCACCAAGTTAACACCGATTATAAGGTCACGTGGTATGTGTATTGCCTTCTATATATAGCGTATGTACGCATACTTGATGGAGTGTGAATTATGAAATAATGCTGCTGTATCCTTATTACCACATCCGTCATCACATATAACACACGTACAACACACAAACATATATATATATATATATATATATATATATATATATATATATATATATATAGATAAATATGAGTTATGAGTTTATGCTATATATTTATTTATTTATATATAGTTTATTGACTTCAAAAACACTGTGTGGTTATAGGCGTCGATAGATAATATAAAACAAAAACAAAAATAAATAGAGAACGAATAATACAATAAAATAGAACGAATTACAATGACATAAAATGAACATACAGTTTACGTTTAAACAATGAAATTGATGTAACACAACGAATATCATAAGGAAGAGAATTCCAGCTTTTCGGAGCAATAACCGAGAAAGCAGATTCAGAGAATGCCAACGATGTAGATTGTTGCACCAACTTCATGATGTGGCACTTCCGACTGGATCTGTTCGAACTCTGAATAGTAATGGATTGAGCTAAATATTCAGTAAATCCACGGTGAATAGCCTTATGTGTAATACACAATAGCCTATGTATAAAAATATATCTAAACTTAAGCCAGTCTAATGATCTCATTAAATCAGATATAGAAACAATTGAAGCAAAGTTTAGTTTATATAATACACGTATAGCACGACGTTGAATACGCTCAAGTTTATACATCAGGTTGACAGGTAAATTACATAATAATGAACAGCAATATATAAGTCTGCTGAAAACTAGCGAGTGAATTAAACATTTCGTCATGGCGAAGGTAAGCTTATTACGAGATTTTCTAATATTATATAGAAAATAGGTGGCAGTGCGAATCATGTTATTAATATGTGGAGAGTAGTCTAGGTGAGATGTTAGAGTGAAACCGAGGGTAGTTATAGATTCAGAAGTTGGTAGAGATAGTAAAAAAGGATGAGTGATTGATAGTGGAGAACTGAGTCTCGAAAATATGATAGTGTCAGTTGTAGTCATATTTAAGGAGAGAGAGTTATGAGAGAACCATTCAGTGAGATCAGTAATACAGTTAAACATAGACATTTGAATCATATCATAATCACTAGAACTAGGAAATGACGTATATATCTGTAGATCATCAGCATAAAGATGATAGTGAATATTGGGATATTTGAGAAAAATTAATTTAATATGGAGAATATAAATAATGAACAATATAGGCCCGAGAACAGAGTCTTGTGGTATACCATGCATGTTAACATAAGGAGGAGACAACGATGAGTGATATATCTGATCTATTGATTAAGACACGACTGAATAGGTATATATATATATATATATATATATTTAGAAGAGGAAGTTAATTTGAATATGTCACGGGTCGTAGGTCATAATCAATGACAATTAATAACAATCTAACAGTATGTATATACATATACGAATTCATTTTATATTATATACTCCTCCATTCTAGAATATTCTCAGGGTCACGAGTATTATAATACTGTTACAATACGAAATCTTGATTTGAATTACACATAACATTAATGGAAGACAACTCTGAAAATATAGCTCACTAAACTTCACGTATACACTGTTAGAAATAAATGGTATAACATTGATTAACAAATGGTATAACCCCGTGGCGTCCTGGTATACCATTTACGGTATAACTAAAAAAAACAAATGTTATACTATATAATTTGTGATCTTATATCATTTAAATTAAGCTAGCTTATAGCTATATGGTATAACTAAAAAAAACAAATGGTATACCATATAATATGTGATCTTATACCATTTAACGTAATTGTATGGTATAACTCGTATTTCCATATGTTATACCATATAATTCATAATGTTATACCCTTATTTTTAACAGTGTACGTACCTCCTATAAGAGGTTCCTATTTCAAACATATCTAACCTCGGTCTCTCTCTACATCATACATCATACATTGTATGTACGTCCCTATTACATGATGTGTATTCCTTCATTCTCTTCATTATTTGAATGCTCCCCTATAGGGTAGTATACTACTATATTGATATCCCAGCTATTGTTCCATTAATACAAGAGCTTTCCTCTACTTCTCTCATAATTCACCTCTCATAATGCATCTATTAATATATTCTTTTATATATATATATATATATATATATATATATATAATAATACATTCTTGTTTTATTGATACAAATGCATCCTTTCTTATTGACCCCATTAATAAATTATATATTTATATATTATTATAATGTTACTTTTATTATTGTTTTGTTTTATATTTAATTTTTGTATTTATTTGTCTTTGCATGTATATAGAATTTATATATATATATATATATATATATATATATATATATATATACATTGAATATAAAACATGTGTTAGCCTCGCCATAATGATAGACAATATATTTTATTTATAACATATAAATGATTCACGCCAATTATCAAATACCTGATTATAGTCAGATAGCCTAACATATATGTTCAGTGCATATTAGTGGCTTTAGCTAGGTAACACATATACTGACTATATATATAGTGACTATAGTCAGTATATTGAAATTATATATTGTAATGAACGCATCTAATCGTGACAATACCTGATAGTTACTAAACAAAAAGCCGAATATTCTAGATTACTGCATTACGATTAATACGTTATTAACATACCTGTCTCGATTGACTGATTGTCAACCTATACGTATGTTATCGCCGGTTATTCCTATACAGTTAGGTGTATTGTTATAGTGTTTGTTGTCATAATATCGCAGTACAATATCATTCTGAATTGACAGCCTAGACTTAATCTATATAACTCAGACTATTATAGGCACACCATTTAATATATTATTTTTATTAATTATTATATAAATTATATATATATTATAATATACCTATATAAATTAGTTTATACGTTATAATATTTATTTATACATCTTATATGGTTTGTTTGTTTATGTGATGGGTTGGTTTTTTGTTTTGTTTTGATTATTATTAATTAATTATTATTTAATTAATCTATATAGATTCAAAGTATTAGACTGTAATACACAATCACTGTAATACACAACTCAATGATTAGCATATTAAATCTATGTACTTTGTTCTCTTCACCGGATGTTGTAACCACAGTCTGAAGTTAACATAGTCACCGGTGGGTAGTTTGTATACCACACAAACAGTAGACGCCCGCTGTATTAACACGTATATAGTAAATAATGAACGAATATATCGACGAACAAGATTAATACACGTATTAATTAGCATATTCTACTGTGCTTGTAAGCTTCACACGTGATCACCACGAGATATAGCGATTCATTATAGCGAGCGTATCCGGTTTCCGGTAAATGTTAACCACTCAATTCATTAGCTTATAGTGAATGATCATTTACTACAAATACACTAATAACATTATACATCGTATATAGAATAATAGCGTTATTCTTCAAATAACAATATATATATATCATTCGATTAATATTATATTGGTAACCCCATAACTCTCAATTTAGTAATATTTGTATTGTGTATATATATATATGTATAGGTATAAAATACATACAATCTCACATACACATACATATATACACATATACACATATGCACACATTTCGGCCGTCGATGTGTATTCATATTCACGAGTGAATAAATAGAAACGGGATAATGTTAAAAGAATATATTCAAGAATTCATAACCTGATATGTCTAAACACAGAGAGATGTCAATAAAGAAAAGTTCGACTATGGACACATGGCTCGCCAAGTTGAAACAACACTCAACTAGTATTATTTCATATTATTCTTTGTTTATTTCTATAACGTATGTTATCGTTAGCAAATATTTATACTTTATACTTTCGATTATATTTTCGGCTATGTATTTGCTTAAATAAATTATCAATCAATCAACTAGAATAAATCAGAAATGGAAACCCAACGCCAATAACAGCAGAACATATATTGTTGTCGTTAGCGTAACATCTGACCACCGCATTGTCACAGCACGTTTAAGTCTCTGCTTTAATAATAAGAAAAATACGTGAACGTCTATACTGATAAATATTTGTAACCAAAATTACAGACAAAGTCAGTAATTATATGTTTATATATTCAGTATTATACATTTTCGAAACTGCATGCAGAAAAATAGCGAAAGAGATCGTACCCTTAATATCCGACGGCAATTATCATGGGAAATTCCAGATATACGTAAAAAAAGAAAACCACTACAAGAATCTGAACTGATTAAAGAGTAAAATCAATCATAAGATCACATAAATACATATAACTGTACATAGAAAATACTCTACGATATATATGATACTAAATAATCGACTAACTTCAAAAAAAGATAGATGAAATTATGACAGATTAATCTAACAAGAAGTCCGAATTACATTGGAAAGTAGTAAATGACTTCAGTGGCAGAAAATTAGCAAGATAGCAGAACGAATAGCAGCTAATGAAGAATAACGAATGTCATGATCATTTTAAAGAGCTTCAAGGTGAATAATCAAATGTTTCTAATAAAGTAATATCAACTATATAATATAATGATAAAGTATTTATAAATGATAAAGTAATACACATACACACTTGCCTATATGCATGCCTATATATAGAATATTATTGCATTACAAATTGAAAAGTTTCTGGAATAGATGACACACCAATAGAAGTCTGGAAAATATACACTTTTCAGGAACTGCTACTAAAATGTTGCATTAATGTGTAATCACGAGAATCTATTGATAAATGGAAATAAAGTTGTATGATTCCATTCCTAAAAAAGGTAAATTTAAGCACAACAAAACTATCGCGGCATTATACTAACCTGCATATCAGCACAAATCTACAATGTAATGCTTTTAAATATATTAAGACTATAAGTAGATCCAATGTTACGCACAAACTAAAACGGATTCAGAACTAGCAGGTCAACTTCTGGATAAATACTTACAATAAGGAGAATTATTAAAGGTGTAAATGCTAAAAGGTTATATGCCACACTCTTGCTTATCGAATTCTAAAATGACATCCTATGGAAATAAGAGATTAAAATTACGATCACCAGCTGGTGACACTCGATTCTGTGATATCACGGCAGGTGTACTACAAGGTTTCTTTAGCGAAGTTTTCCGTATAGCCTATATCGATTACATACTGGGAAAATCGCTAGATCTGAATCATGATCTCGGTTGCACACTTATCAAGAAAAAGAGTAGTCGTCACCGAGCTATTAATACAACATACGTTGATTACGCAGATGACCTTGCGATATTAACCGATACACTGAAAGATGCCACGATGCTATTACACAAAATAAAAGAGGTATCAAAATAACTAGGTATTAAAACAAACACTGGAAAGATGGAATACACGAGTTTCAATCGAGACACAACAGAAAAGCTAAAACCTACGAGGAGACTAGATCAAGAAAGTACATTATTTCAAATATGTTGGTAGTTATGACTCACCAACTGAAATGGATGTAAACATAATACTCCGGAACAACTGGGAAGGTAAAACGCAAGGAAAACATCTGTTCGTCAAATATTAATGATAAGCTAACATCAATTTCTTTAGAGCGACAGTTGAGTCTGTACTTATTATTACTTATTACTTATTATTGACAGTAACTTTGAAGAACAGTGGACGTTGACCAAAATTGCTTGAAAAACAACTAAACGGAAAGAATACGAAAATGTTAAGAACAACAAGTCACTGAGACATACAATTAACATAGAACTATATGGAAACATTCCTCTGTTCTATACATCGGTAATACATCAATGATTACGTTTCAGTGGACATTGTTGGCATGAAAATGCTGAACTTGCATCAGATATTATCCGCTGGAAACTAAGTTATTGTAAACGTAACCAAGGACAAGTAAGTAAAACATATGTTGATCAATTGGTCGATGACACACTTTGCAGAGCAAACGAGCTTCATGCGATGGAAAATAGAGATTAGTGAGAGAATATATGTTATTTATAGTAAAGCAAGCTCGATCTAGTAAATAAGATATATATATATATATATATATATATATACATTTATGATAAATTTAAAAACCATCATTTTGTACGAAAAAATAAAATAATTATGATTATTATGATTTTTTTTATTTGTAAAAAATGATTATGAATATTAGTATTTATTCTTGTACTATACTCGACTATTTGAAGTATATTTCAAATTATCGTATTATTGTTACTTAATTACTAAATGTAGTTTATATTGACAAAAAAATGTGCGATATCCCCTATTTATAAACATATAACTGAATGCGTATTCTTTACATTTGATTACATATTAATCTTAATTGTTATATAATATGCCATAGTAAGTTATATATATAATAATAATAATAATATAATAATAATACTAATCAGAGTTTCTGAAATAGTCTGGCATTAGTCTGGATGAACGAAAAAGCAGAGATTATCAAGTCGTTCACCCAATGTGATTGTGGGGGAAAAATTATGTATAAAATTAAAATAATATTAAATAAAATATTAGATTATAATATAAATTTCTATCCAGGATATCAGTAAAAAAATAGTCATACAAAATCTACCTAGAATACTTTATATCGATTGCCAATGAAAGACGATAAAGGTGTATCAACTTGGAGGATTTGGGGTTTCTATATCCAATGCCTTAAGGAACTCACTTTCGCCAAGAGTAAGAGCACTGGCAACAATTGCCCCCACACAACAATTGCATCCTCATCCCCGACACGAACCATTACCGGCATATTACCAAACATAAATAATCAATACAAAGTACTCGTGAATATCTTATATTTAATATTTAATATTTAAAATAAAAAATTGACTTCCTGAATAGAAAATAATACTGAATGTTAAATAAAATTTAAATAAAATGTAATATGTAAGTAATTAAAAGTAAGTAATAACAAATATGTACAATTAAAAACTTAATACAAAAATAAAAATAAAAATAAAATAAAATTGCAAAAAACCCCACAATCATTCTCATCATGTATTTAAAATAAATAATTGAATAATATGAACCTACAAAAATATAAACCAATAAAACACTAATATTAAAATTGTATAACAAATTATAAAAATATATTAAAAAAAAAACTATAACTAAAAGCTATAAAAGCTATAAAACTATAAAATAAAATGTATAAAATAAATACTGATAATATAAGGTAGAAAATAAATTAATTAATATATCACATAATACAATAATTAAAAAAATATATATATATATATATAAATATATATATATATACATACTCATAAATATATCATTGTATTAGATTATGTATACTAAAAAATTCCTTAGACTATTGATTTCTAGCGACACTTGAATAATACGCATCGATTTGTTTACTTCGGCTCCAAATATAGTAAGAATGTGTCAATCAAACACTCGAATCGATATAATCACGGGCGATGATTCATGTTCGAAATCTATAAATAGAATGTGGTCGATAGGTGGCGGTACTAGTAGTGGTGGACCGATGTAAACTATACCGCTCCCTAGGTTCTTGTCGTGGTAAAGAATTCGCAGATCTGCGATACGATTAGCCACGGTTGGTTTGTTTACCCGAATACCATCGTGTTTCCGGTTAAATAGATCGGAATGCCGTCGCCCCACCCTCCACAATGACCTTACAGCCTGTACAATGTCACGCATTCTAGCGAGGTTGTACAACAATGCTAGAAGTTCTCGAATATTTCACATAGACATTCCACGATGACATGCAATATGAACTATAGTTACACCCAATAATACTATATATTCTATATTTAGAATTAAATATATATATATATATATAATATTTAATTACTTATGCATTTTATTACCGAGTATGTGTCCCACATCAACGTTTAACAGTTCTATGTATGCATGTATTACCGACAATTAATTAGCATATTTACTTTACTTTATTATTGTCAACGTCTTCCAGAAAACTTGTAGGAAACATAGTGCACTTAATATGTATTTACAGCAATACCATCCATATAAAGAAAGTTTATATCGATGAGCAATACCCGAAATAAATAATACAAAAACTTGGTCGATACAATAATTAAAATATATGATAATAACATTATATAAATAATATACATGAAATAAGTTCAATTACATTAATTATTACGACTATTATATACCAGAGCCAAATGTCCGACGAGCGTATTCTAACACTTCTATTATTAGTTGTATTACTATTACCATTACTATTAATATTACTATTACTATTACATTTATTAATATTATTACTATAGTAATATATTACCATAACTATTATTAGTACTATTACTATTACATTTATTAGTATTATTACTATAGTAATATATTACTATTACTATTACTATATATCAATATTACTATTCGATTACTATCATGATTACTATAAATATTACTATTACTATTACTATAACTATTGACATTACTAATATACTGATATAATTATAGGTAAATTCATTATTATTATCATTATTAGATTTAAATGTTAGGCAGTGAACATTATCAGATTAATACTAAAATAATACAAAAGAAACTAATATAAACAATACATTATATTTATAATACATTATTAGACATTATAATGCTAATGTATATGATTCACTAAGGTCACTATAGCTTCCTATAGGAAAAATAGTTTTACTATGGAAATATTTGAATACACATGATTCATTAATTCACAATTATAATATTGAATTATAAACTATAATATATATATATATATATATATATATATGTCGTAATAATAATTAATACTGCATTATGTATGCATTCGTGAATAGGTTGCCAATTTTGTAATTATTCTCTACGCAATATTCGCCCTGTACAATATAAACATGTTTGCACATGACACACTTGAATTAATCATCATTCAACAATGAGTCATACGTTTGTATCTAGATGTGTGTATACACTGTATACACTATTAATATATATATATATATATATATATATATATATATATATATATATATATATATACTAGCCGTACCCGACCCGGCGTTGCTCGGTTTTTGATTATTTGCCTATCTATTTTTTATTAATTATAGCTGTTCCTTCATTGTTATATATACAATAAAATAAATGTTAGATGACATACAAACAAATGTAGAAACATATTTTAATATTTAAAAAATTAGTGGAAAAATATATTAAAAAATACAACTAATATTTCAATTATTACAAAATATGTTTTAAAAAAATGTCTAAAACCAAAACCCAAACCGTCCCGATACGACGTTGCTATGGTTTTTGATTGTTTTCCTATCTATTATTTATTAATTATAACTATTCCTGATTTTAAATAGCTTGCCTTACCCAACCCGACTTTTCTCGGATTTAATTATTTGCCTATCAATTATTAATTATAGTTATTCCTAATTATGCATAACAAATCTTTAATTGTTGTCTTCTAACTAATTTTTAATAAATCTAACTGTATCCGATGTAGATCTAGCGTTGTTCTTTTTAAGATTTATTCGTAAAATATTTTGTAAAAATACAAAAATACAAAAATAATTTAAAATATTATAAAATATATTTTTAAAAAGTGTCTAAAAATATTTTTTAAATATAAAAAATATTTCAACATATTAGTAGTCATACCCTACCCGGCGTTGCTAGGTTTTTGATTGTTTGACTATTTATTTTTATTAATTATAGCTATTTCTGATTATTCTAAAATATATAATTGCTAAAAAATACAAAAAATATTTAAAATATTACAAAATATGTTTTAAAAAAATGTCGAAATCTCAAACCTAAACCCAAATCCAAACAGTACTCGACTCGACATTTATCGGTTTTTGATTGTTTGCCTATTTATTATTTATTAATTAGAGCTATTCCTGGTCCTACATTTCTAGTATATACAATTAAATAAAATTAAACATATGTAGAAACATATTTTTTTTAATATTTAAAAAATTAGATAACAAATATTTCAAAAAATACAACAGATATTTCAAATATTCCAAAATATGTTGAAAACCTAAACCCAAACAGTTCCAAATCGGCGTTGCTCGGTTTTTTATTATTTGCCTATCTATCATTTATTAATTATAACTATTCCTGATTTGGAATTTCTTGCCGTACCCAACTTTGCTTTACTCGTGGTTTAATAGCTTACCTATCTATTATTTATTATTTATGGCTATTCATGATTCTGCTTTTCATATACAATAACATAAATTGTTGCTAAAATTCAAACAAATTTATACAAATATTAATATCTCAAAAATTAGTGGAAAAATATTTCAAAAATATTTCAAAAATATTTAAAAAAATACAACACATATTTCCAATATTACAAAATATTACTTAATAAATGTCGAAAACCCAAACCGCACCCTGCGTTGATCGATTTTTGATTGTTTCCTATATATTATTTATTAATTATAGCTATTCCTGATTCTGTATTCCTATACAACAAATATTTCCAAATATTACAAAATATATTTTTTATAAATGTTCTAAAAATATTTTAAAAAGTATAATATTTATATATTATTAAATAATTATAATATTTTAATTATTATCTTAAAATAATAATATTTCAACGATTATAATCTAAAATAATAGTTATAGTTGAAAAATGTAAAAAAATATTTCAAATAATATTTTTTAAAAATACAAATAATATAAATAATATTACAAAATAAATTTTTTTTAAATTTCAAAAAATGTTTACAAATATTTCAAAAAAATTTTAAAAATATATCAAAATATTTCAAAAATTTCAAAAAAATTTGATAAAAATTTCAAAAATATTTCAAATATTTCAAAAAAAAGCCGTACCCGACCCGGCGTTGCTCGGTTTTTAATTATTTTCCTATTATCTATTATTTATTAATTATAGCTATTCATGATTCTACATTGCTATATATATACAATAAAATAAATGTTAGTTAACATATCAATAAAATAATAGAAAAATATGTGTTTAATATCTAACAAATTAGTGGAAATATATTAAAAAAAAAACAAATATTACAAATATTACAAAATATGTTTTAAAAAATGTCTAAAACCCAAACTTAAACCCAAACCGTACCCGACCCGGCGTTGCTCGGTTGTTGATTTTTTGCCTATCTATTATTTATTAATTATACGTGTTCCTGATTATTCATAGTTATATATATACAATTAAATAAATGTTAGCTGAAATACAAACAAATTATGAAAAATATTTTAATATTTAAACAATTAGTAGAAAAATATTTCAAAAAATATATTAAAAAATACAATAAATATTTCTAATATTACAAAATATGTTTTAAAAAGATGTCGAAAACCTAAACCCAAACCGTACCTGACCTGGCGTTGCTCGGTTTTTGATTGTTTGCCAATTATTATTTATTAATTATAGCTATTGCTTATTCTGCATTGCTAAATATTTATATTTAATTTTTTCCTAACTATTATTTATATACAATAAAATAAATGTTAGATGACATACAAATAAATGTAGACAAATATATTAATATTTAAAAAATTCGTGGAAAAATATTTCAAAAAATATATTAAATAATACAACAAATATTTCAAATATTACAAAATATGTTGAAAATCTAAACCCAAACCGTTCCAAATCGACTCGATTTTTTATTATTTGCTTATCTATCATTTATTAATTATAACTATTCCTGATTTGGCGTTGCTCGGTTTTTGATTGTTTGCCAATTATTATTTATTAATTATAGCTATTGCTTATTCTGCATTGCTAAATATTTATATTTAATTTTTTCCTAACTATTATTTATATACAATAAAATAAATGTTAGCTGACATACAAACAAATGTAGACAAATATATTAATATTTAAAAAATTCGTGGAAAAATATTTCAAAAAATATATTAAATAATACAACAAATATTTCAAATATTACAAAATATGTTGAAAATCTAAACCCAAACCGTTACAAATCGACTCGGTTTTTTATTATTTGCTTATCTATCATTTATTAATTATAACTATTCCTGATTTGGAATTTCTTGCCGTACCCAACTCTGCTTTACTCGTTTATCTATTATTTATTAATTATAACTATTCATATAATTAAATATAACTATTCTTGATTTTAAATTGCTTGCCCTACCCAACCCGACATTTCTCGATTTTTGATTATTTGCCTATCAATTATTAATTAAAGATATTCCTAATTATGCATAGCTAATCTTTAATTTTGTTTTTAACTAATATTTAACAATTCTAACTATATTCGATGTAGATCTAGAGTTGTTCGTTTTTAAGATTTATTCGTAATATATTTTGTAAAAATACAAAAAATATTTAAAATAATACAAAATATGCTTTAAAAAAATGTTGAAAACTCAAACCTAAACCCAAATCCAAACAGTACCCGACTCGACATTTATCGATTTTTGAGTGTTTGCCTATTTATTATTTATTAATAAGAGATATTCCTGATTCTACATTTCTAATATATACAATTAAATAAAGTTTATCTAAAATACAAACAAATGTAGAAACATATTTTTTTTAATATTTCAAAAAATAAAACAAATATTTAAAATATTCCAAAATATGTTGAAACCAAACCGTTCCAAATCGGCGTTGCTCGTTTTTTATTATTTGCGTATCAATCATTTATTAATTATAACTATTCCTGATTTGGAATTTCTTGCCGTACCCAACTTTGCTTTACTCGTTGTTTGATAGTTTGTCTATCTATTATTTATTAATTATGGCTATTCAATGAATAGTAAGTATTCATGATACTGCCTTTCATATATAATAACATAAATTTGTGCTAAAATTCAAACAAATTTAAACAAATAATCGTTTTTAATATCTCAAAAATTAGTGGAAAAATATTTCAAAAATATTAAAAAAAAATTAAAAAAAAAATACAACACATATTTCCAATATTACAAAATATTACTTAATACATTTAGAAAACCCAAACCGCACCCTGCGTTGATCGATTTTTGATTGTTTTCCTATATATTATTTATTTATTATAGCTATTCCTGATTCTGTATTGCTAGTATATAACAAATATTTCCAAATATTGCAAAATATATTTTTTATAAATGTTCTACAAATATTTTAAAAAGTATAATATTTATATCTTATAATATTTCTATCTTATAATATTTATATAATTATTATATATATCTTATAATATTTCTATCTTATAATATTTATATAATTATTATATAATTATAATATTTTAATTATATCTTAAAATAATAATATTTCAACGATTAGTTGAAAAATATAAAAAATTATTTCAAATAATATCTTTTAAAAATACAAAAAAATATAAATAATATTACAAAATATATTTTAAAAAAATTTCAAAAAAATGTTTACAAATATTTCAAAAAAATGTTTAAAAATATTTTAAGAAATTGTTTAAACATATTACTAAAAATATTTAAAAATATATCAAAACATTTTAAAAAATATTCAAAAAAATGTTAAAAATAATTTCAAATATTTCAAAAAAATTTCAAAAATATTTCAAAAAAATACTTCGAAAAAATGTAAAAAAAATATTTCAAAAAAGCGACGCTGAAGATTTTAGATGACAAAAAATCATTTTAATGGCAAAAAGTCAATTTTTTAGGTTTTTCTGGGGTACGCGGTAAAAAATTCAAAAAATTTTCAGGACCAAGACCATACTGTTGCAAATTTATTAAGATCGGGTATAAAATATTTTCGCGACGTACCCCGGTTCTCGAGTTACCTCACCAGATACACACACACACACACACACACACACATATATATATATCTATTATATAAAAGAAAGTCTATTTAATTATATATATATACTAGCCGTACCCGACCCGGCGTTGCTCGGTTTTTGAATATTTGCCTATTATCTATTATTTATTAATTATAGATATATTATATACCTATTCATGATTATGCATTGCTATATATACAATAAAATAAATGTTAGCTAAAATACAAACAAAATATAGAAAAATATTTAAAAAATTAGTGGAAATATATTAAAAAATGCAACAATATTACAAAATATGTTTTAAAAAATGTCTAAAACCCAAACTTAAACCCAAACCGTACCCAAACCGGCGTTGCTCGGATATTGATTGTTTGCCTATATCTATTATTTATTAATTATAGCTGTTCCTGATTCTTCATTGTTATATATACAATTAAATAAATGTTAGCTGAAATACAAACAAATGTAGAAAAATATTTTAATAATTAAAAAATTAGTAGAAAAATATTTCAAAAAATATATTAAAAAATACAATAAATATTTTGAATATTACAAAATATGTTTTAAAAAGATGTCGAAAACCCAAACCTAAACCCAAACCGTACCCGACCTGGCGTTGCTCGGTTTTTGATTTTTTGCCAATTATTATTTATTAATTATAGCTATTACTAATTCTAATAATATATAACAACTAATATTTCAATTATTATAAAATATGTTTTAAAAAAATGTCTAAAACCAAAACCCACACCGTCCTGACACGGCGTTGCTAGGTTTTTGATTGTTTTCCTATCTATTATTTATTAATTATAACAATTCCTGATTTTAAATTTTTTGCCTTACCCAACACGACGTTTCTCGGTTTTTAATTATTTGCCTATCAATTATTAATTATAGCTATTCCTAATTATGCATAGCTAATCTTTAATTTTTAGTCTTCTAACTAATATTTAATAAATCTAACTGTATCCGATGTATATCTAGCGTTGTTCTTTTTTAGATTTATTCGTAAAATATTTTGTAAAAATACAAAAAATAATTTAAAATATTATAAAATATATTTTTAAAAAGTGTCTAAAAATATTTTTTAAATATAAAAAATATTTCAACATATTAGTAGCCATACCCTACCCGGCGTTGCTAGGTTTTTGATTGTTTGACTATTTTTATTAATTATAGCTATTCCTGATTATTCTAAAATATATAATTGCTAAAAAATACAAAAAATATTTAAAATATTATAAAATATGTTTTAAAAAAATGTCGAAAACTCAAACCTAAACCCAAATCCAAACAGTATCCGACTCGATATTTATCGGTTTTTGATTATTTGCCTATTTATTATTTATTAATTAGAGCTATTTCTGATCCTACATTTCTAGTATATACAATTAAATAAAGTTTATCTAAAATACAAACAAATGTGGAAACATATTTTTTTTAATATTTAAAAAATTAGTGACAAAATATTTCAAAAAATACAACAGATATTTCAAATAATCCAAAATATGTTGAAAACCTGAACCCAAACAGTTCCAAATCGTCGTTGCTCGTTTTTTTATTATTTGTCTATCTATCATTTATTAATTATAACTATTCCTTATTTGGAATTTCTTGCCGTACCCAACTTTGCTTTACTTGTTGTTTGATAGTTTACCTATCTATTATTTATTAATTATGGCTATTCAAAATTCTGCTTTTCATATACACTAACATAAATTGTTGCTAAAATTCAAACAAATTTATACAAATATTAATATCTCAAAAATTAGTGGAAAAATATTTCAAAAATATTTCACAAAATATTTTTAAAAATACAACACATATTTCCAATATTACAAAATATTACTTAAAAAATGTCGAAAACTCAAACTGCACCCTGCATTGCTCGATTTTTGATTTTTGATTGTTGTTGCCCATTTATTATTTATTAATTATAGCTATTTCTGATTCTGTATTTCTGTATTGCTACAAAATATATTTTTTATAAATTTTCTACAAATATTTTAAAAAGTATAATATTTATATCTTATAATATTTATATATTTATTATATAATTATAATATTTTAATTATATCTTAAAATAATAATATTTCAAAGATTAGTTGAAAAATATAAAAAAATATTTCAAAAAAATGTCCACAAAAATGTTTACAAATATTTCAAAAAAATGTTTTAAAATATTTGAAAAAAAATTTTTTTAAATATTTCAAAAAATAGCCGTACCCGACCCGGCGTTGCTAGGTTTTGATTATTTTACTATATATTATATATTAATTATAGCTATTCCTGATTCTTAATTGATATATATAATAAAATAAATGTTAGCTGACATACAAAACAAAGTAGAAAACATTTTCAAATAATATGTTAAAAAATACAACAAATATTTCAAATATTAAAAAATATGTTTTAAAAAAATGTCTAAAACCCAAACCTGAACCCAAACACAAACCGTACACTACCCTGCGTTGCTAGATTTTTGATTATTTGCCTATTAATTGTAGCTATTCCTGATTATACTTAGCTAATATTTAATTGTTTTCTTCTAACTAATATTTACTAATTCTAACTGTATCCGATGTAGACTCAGCGTTGTTCGTTTTTAAGATTATTTGTAAAATATTTGGTAAGATTACAAATAATAATTTAAAATATTACAAAATATATTTTTAAAAAGTGTCTAAAAATATTTTAAGAAATATAAAAAATATTTCAACATATTAGTAGCCATACCTGATTTTTAATGCCTATTAATTTTTTTTATTAATTATAGCTATTCCTGATTATTCTAAAATATATAATTGCTAAAAATTGCAAAAAAATATATAAAATATTACAAAATATGTTTTAAAAACAAACCATACCCGACCCGGCATTTCTTGGTTTTTGTTTTTTTGCCTATCTATTATTTATTATTTATTAATTAGGGCAATTTCTGATTCTATATTTCTAGTATATACAATTAAATAAAGTTTATTTAAAATACAAACAAATATAGAAAAATATTGTTTATAATATTTCAAAAAATATTTTAAAAAATACAACAAATATTTCAAATATTACAAAATATGTTGAAAACCCAAACCCAAACCGTCCCAAAACGGCGTTGATCGGTTTTTAATTATATGCCTATCTATACTTTATTAATTATAACTATTCCTGATTTAGAATTGTTTGCCGAACCCAACCCGACGTTGCTCGTTTTTTTATTATTTGCCTATCAATTATTAATTATAGTTATTCCTAATTATGCATAGCTATTCTTTAATTGTTGTCTTCTAACTAATATTTAATAAATCTAACTGTATCCGATGTAGATCTAGCGTTGTTCTTTTTAAGACTTATTCGTAAAATATTTTGTAAAAATACAAAAATACAAAAATACTTTAAAATATTATAAAATATATTTTTAAAAAGTGTCTAAAAATATTTTTTAAATATAAAAAATATTTCAACATATTAGCAGTCATACCCTACCCGGCGTTGCTAGGTTTTTGATTGTTTGACTATTTATTTTTATTAATTATAGCTATTCCTGATTATTCTAAAATATATAATTGCTAACAAATACAAAAAATATTTAAAATATTACAAAATATGTTTTAAAAAAATGTCGAAAACTCAAACCTATACCCAAATCCAAACAGTACTCGACTCGACATTTATCGGTTTTTGATTGTTTGCCTATTTATTATTTATTAATTAGAGCTATTCCTGATCCTACATTTCTAGTATATACAATTAAATAAAATTAAACATATGTAGAAACATATTTTTTTTAATATTTAAAAAATTAGATAAAAAATATTTCAAAAAATACAACAGATATTTCAAATATTCCAAAATATGTTGAAAACCTAAACCCAAACAGTTCCAAATCGGCGTTGCTCGGTTTTTTATTATTTGCCTATCTATCATTTATTAATTATAACTATTCCTGATTTGGAATTTCTTGCCGTACCCAACTTTGCTTTACTCGTTGTTTGATAGCTTACCTATCTATTATTTATTATTTATGGCTATTCATGATTCTGCTTTTCATATACAATAACATAAATTGTATACTAGGAATACAGAATCAGGAATAGCTATAATTAATAAATAATAGATAGGTAAACAATCAAAAATCGATCAACGCAGGGTGCGGTTTGGGTTTTCGATATTTATTAAGTACTATTTTGTAATATTGGAAATATGTGTTGTATTTTTTTAAATATTATTTGAAATATTTTTGAAATATTTTTCCACTAATTTTTGAGATATTAATATTTGTATAAATTTGTTTGAATTTTAGCAACAATTTATGTTATTGTATATGAAAAGCTATATATTATAAACAATATTTGTCTACATTTGATTGTATTTTAAAGATAAACTTTATTTAATTGTATATACTAGAAATATAGAATAGAATATAAATCAGAAATGTCCCTAATTAATAAATAATAAATAATAGATAGGCAAACAAACAAAAACCGAGAAATTCCGGGTCGGGTACGGATTGTGTTTAGGTTTGAGTTTTCGAAATTTTTTTAAAACATATTTTGTAATATTTTAAATATTTTTTGCATTTTAGAATAATCAGAAATAGCTATAATTAATAAAAAATAAATAGGCAAACAATCAAAATCGGGTATGGCTGTATTGGCAATGTTGAAATATTTTTTATATTTTTTAAAATATTTTTAGACACTTTTTTAAAATATATTTTGTAATGTTTGAAATTATTATTTGTAATCTTACCAAATATTTTACAAATAATCTTAAAAACGAACAACGCTGGGTCTACATCGGATACAGTTAGAATTAGTAAATATTAGTTAGAAGACAAAAATTAAATATTAGCTAAATATAATCAGGAATATCTACAATTAATAGGCAAATAATCAAAAACCTAGCAACGCAGGGTAGTGTACGGTTTGTGTTTGGGTTTAGGTTTGGGTTTTAGACATTTTTTTAAAACATATTTTGTAATATTTGAAATATTTGTTGTATTTTTTAATATATTTTTTGAAATATTTTTCTACTTTGTTTTGTATGTCAGCTAACATTTATTTTATTGTATATTATATACAGTATATATAGCAATTAAGAATCAGGAATAGCTATAATTAATATATTATATATAAGACAATAATCAAAACCGAGCAACGCCGGGTCGGGTACGGCTAGTCTATTATATAAAAGAAAGTCTATTTAATTATATATATATATGTGTGTGTGTGTGTGTATCTGGTGAGGTAACTCGAGAACCGGGGTACGTCGCGAAAATATTTTATACCCGATCTTAATAAATTTGCAACAGTATGGTCTTGGTCCGGAAATTTTTTTGAATTTTTTACCGCGTACCCCAGAAAAACCTGAAAAATTGACTTTTTGCCATTAAAATGATTTTTTGTCATCCAAAATCTTCGGCGTCGCTTTTTTGAAATATTTTTTTTACATTTTTTCGAACTATTTTTTTGAATTTTTTTTGATTTTTTTTTGAAATTTTTGGATATTTTGGAAATTTTTTGAAATATTTTTGAAATATTTTTGACATTTTTTGAAATATTTTTGAAATTTTTTGAAATATTTTTAAAGATTTTTTTGAAATTTTTAAAAAATATATTTTGTAATATTATTTATATTTTTTGTATTTTAAAAAATATCATTTGAAATAATTTTTTATATTTTTCAACTATTCGTTGAAATATTATTATTTTAAGATATAATTAAAATATTATAATTATATAATAAATATATAAATATTATAAGATATAATAATATACTTTTTAAAATATTTGTAGAACATTTATAAAAAATATATTTTGTAATATTTGGAAATATTTGTTGTTGGAGTAGGAATACTAGGAATACAGAATCAGGAATAGCTATAATTAATAAATAATAGATAGGTAAACAATCAAAAATCGATCAACGCAGGGTGCGGTTTGGGTTTTCGATATTTATTAAGTACTATTTTGTAATATTGGAAATATGTGTTGTATTTTTTTAAATATTATTTGAAATATTTTTGAAATATTTTTCCACTAATTTTTGAGATATTAATATTTGTATAAATTTGTTTGAATTTTAGCAACAATTTATGTTATTGTATATGAAAAGCAGAATCATGAATAGCCATAAATAATAAATAATAGATAGGTAAGCTATCAAACAACGAGTAAAGCAAAGTTGGGTACGGCAAGAAATTCCAAATCAGGAATAGTTATAATTAATAAATGATAGATAGGCAAATAATAAAAAACCGAGCAACGCCGATTTGGAACTGTTTGGGTTTAGGTTTTCAACATATTTTGGAATATTTGAAATATCTGTTGTATTTTTTGAAATATTTTTTATCTAATTTTTTAAATATTAAAAAAAATATGTTTCTACATATGTTTAATTTTATTTAATTGTATATACTAGGAATACAGAATCAGGAATAGCTATAATTAATAAATAATAGATAGGTAAACAATCAAAAATCGATCAACGCAGGGTGCGGTTTGGGTTTTCGATATTTATTAAGTACTATTTTGTAATATTGGAAATATGTGTTGTATTTTTTTAAATATTATTTGAAATATTTTTGAAATATTTTTCCACTAATTTTTGAGATATTAATATTTGTATAAATTTGTTTGAATTTTAGCAACAATTTATGTTATTGTATATGAAAAGCAGAATCATGAATAGCCATAAATAATAAATAATAGATAGGTAAGCTATCAAACAACGAGTAAAGCAAAGTTGGGTACGGCAAGAAATTCCAAATCAGGAATAGTTATAATTAATAAATGATAGATAGGCAAATAATAAAAAACCGAGCAACGCCGATTTGGAACTGTTTGGGTTTAGGTTTTCAACATATTTTGGAATATTTGAAATATCTGTTGTATTTTTTGAAATATTTTTTATCTAATTTTTTAAATATTAAAAAAAATATGTTTCTACATATGTTTACTTTTATTTAATTGTATATACTAGAAATCTAGGATCAGGAATAGCTCTAATTAATAAATAATAAATAGGCAAACAATCAAAAACCGATAAATGTCGAGTCGAGTACTGTTTGGATTTGGGTATAGGTTTGAGTTTTCGACATTTTTTTAAAACATATTTTGTAATATTTTAAATATTTTTTGTATTTGTTAGCAATTATATATTTTAGAATAATCAGGAATAGCTATAATTAATAAAAATAAATAGTCAAACAATCAAAAACCTAGCAACGCCGGGTAGGGTATGACTGCTAATATGTTGAAATATTTTTTATATTTAAAAAATATTTTTAGACACTTTTTAAAAATATATTTTATAATATTTTAAAGTATTTTTGTATTTTTGTATTTTTACAAAATATTTTACGAATAAGTCTTAAAAAGAACAACGCTAGATCTACATCGGATACAGTTAGATTTATTAAATATTAGTTAGAAGACAACAATTAAAGAATAGCTATGCATAATTAGGAATAACTATAATTAATAATTGATAGGCAAATAATAAAAAAACGAGCAACGTCGGGTTGGGTTCGGCAAACAATTCTAAATCAGGAATAGTTATAATTAATAAAGTATAGATAGGCATATAATTAAAAACCGATCAACGCCGTTTTGGGACGGTTTGGGTTTGGGTTTTCAACATATTTTGTAATATTTGAAATATTTGTTGTATTTTTTAAAATATTTTTTGAAATATTATAAACAATATTTTTCTATATTTGTTTGTATTTTAAATAAACTTTATTTAATTGTATATACTAGAAATATAGAATCAGAAATTGCCCTAATTAATAAATAATAAATAATAGATAGGCAAAAAAACAAAAACCAAGAAATGCCGGGTCGGGTATGGTTTGTTTTTAAAACATATTTTGTAATATTTTATATATTTTTTTGCAATTTTTAGCAATTATATATTTTAGAATAATCAGGAATAGCTATAATTAATAAAAAAAATTAATAGGCATTAAAAATCAGGTATGGCTACTAATATGTTGAAATATTTTTTATATTTCTTAAAATATTTTTAGACACTTTTTAAAAATATATTTTGTAATATTTTAAATTATTATTTGTAATCTTACCAAATATTTTACAAATAATCTTAAAAACGAACAACGCTGAGTCTACATCGGATACAGTTAGAATTAGTAAATATTAGTTAGAAGAAAACAATTAAATATTAGCTAAGTATAATCAGGAATAGCTACAATTAATAGGCAAATAATCAAAAATCTAGCAACGCAGGGTAGTGTACGGTTTGTGTTTGGGTTTAGGTTTGGGTTTTAGACATTTTTTTAAAACATATTTTTTAATATTTGAAATATTTGTTGTATTTTTTAACATATTATTTGAAAATGTTTTCTACTTTGTTTTGTATGTCAGCTAACATTTATTTTATTATATATATCAATTAAGAATCAGGAATAGCTATAATTAATATATAATATATAGTAAAATAATCAAAACCTAGCAACGCCGGGTCGGGTACGGCTATTTTTTGAAATATTAAAAAAATTTTTTTTTCAAATATTTTAAAACATTTTTTTGAAATATTTGTAAACATTTTTGTGGACATTTTTTTGAAATATTTTTTTATATTTTTCAACTAATCTTTGAAATATTATTATTTTAAGATATAATTAAAATATTATAATTATATAATAAATATATAAATATTATAAGATATAAATATTATACTTTTTAAAATATTTGTAGAAAATTTATAAAAAATATATTTTGTAGCAATACAGAAATACAGAATCAGAAATAGCTATAATTAATAAATAATAAATGGGCAACAACAATCAAAAATCAAAAATCGAGCAATGCAGGGTGCAGTTTGAGTTTTCGACATTTTTTAAGTAATATTTTGTAATATTGGAAATATGTGTTGTATTTTTAAAAATATTTTGTGAAATATTTTTGAAATATTTTTCCACTAATTTTTGAGATATTAATATTTGTATAAATTTGTTTGAATTTTAGCAACAATTTATGTTAGTGTATATGAAAAGCAGAATTTTGAATAGCCATAATTAATAAATAATAGATAGGTAAACTATCAAACAACAAGTAAAGCAAAGTTGGGTACGGCAAGAAATTCCAAATAAGGAATAGTTATAATTAATAAATGATAGATAGACAAATAATAAAAAAACGAGCAACGACGATTTGGAACTGTTTGGGTTCAGGTTTTCAACATATTTTGGATTATTTGAAATATCTGTTGTATTTTTTGAAATATTTTGTCACTAATTTTTTAAATATTAAAAAAAATATGTTTCCACATTTGTTTGTATTTTAGATAAACTTTATTTAATTGTATATACTAGAAATGTAGGATCAGAAATAGCTCTAATTAATAAATAATAAATAGGCAAATAATCAAAAACCGATAAATATCGAGTCGGATACTGTTTGGATTTGGGTTTAGGTTTGAGTTTTCGACATTTTTTTAAAACATATTTTATAATATTTTAAATATTTTTTGTATTTTTTAGCAATTATATATTTTAGAATAATCAGGAATAGCTATAATTAATAAAAATAGTCAAACAATCAAAAACCTAGCAACGCCGGGTAGGGTATGGCTACTAATATGTTGAAATATTTTTTATATTTAAAAAATATTTTTAGACACTTTTTAAAAATATATTTTATAATATTTTAAATTATTTTTTGTATTTTTACAAAATATTTTACGAATAAATCTAAAAAAGAACAACGCTAGATATACATCGGATACAGTTAGATTTATTAAATATTAGTTAGAAGACTAAAAATAAAGATTAGCTATGCATAATTAGGAATAGCTATAATTAATAATTGATAGGCAAATAATTAAAAACCGAGAAACGTCGTGTTGGGTAAGGCAAAAAATTTAAAATCAGGAATTGTTATAATTAATAAATAATAGATAGGAAAACAATCAAAAACCTAGCAACGCCGTGTCAGGACGGTGTGGGTTTTGGTTTTAGACATTTTTTTAAAACATATTTTATAATAATTGAAATATTAGTTGTTATATATTATTAGAATTAGTAATAGCTATAATTAATAAATAATAATTGGCAAAAAATCAAAAACCGAGCAACGCCAGGTCGGGTACGGTTTGGGTTTAGGTTTGGGTTTTCGACATCTTTTTAAAACATATTTTGTAATATTCAAAATATTTATTGTATTTTTTAATATATTTTTTGAAATATTTTTCTACTAATTTTTTAATTATTAAAATATTTTTCTACATTTGTTTGTATTTCAGCTAACATTTATTTAATTGTATATATAACAATGAAGAATCAGGAACAGCTATAATTAATAAATAATAGATATAGGCAAACAATCAATATCCGAGCAACGCCGGTTTGGGTACGGTTTGGGTTTAAGTTTGGGTTTTAGACATTTTTTAAAACATATTTTGTAATATTGTTGCATTTTTTAATATATTTCCACTAATTTTTTAAATATTTTTCTATATTTTGTTTGTATTTTAGCTAACATTTATTTTATTGTATATATAGCAATGCATAATCATGAATAGGTATATAATATATCTATAATTAATAAATAATAGATAATAGGCAAATATTCAAAAACCGAGCAACGCCGGGTCGGGTACGGCTAGTATATATATATAATTAAATAGACTTTCTTTTATATAATAGATATATATATGTGTGTGTGTGTGTATCTGGTGAGGTAACTCGAGAACCGGGGTACGTCGCGAAAATATTTTATACCCGATCTTAATAAATTTGCAACAGTATGGTCTTGGTCCGGAAAATTTTTTGAATTTTATACCGCGTACCCCAGAAAAACCTGAAAAATTGAATTTTTGCCATTAAAATGATTTTTTGTCGTCCAAAATCTTCGGCGTCGCATTTTTGAAATATTTTTTTTACATTTTTTCGAACTATTTTTTTGAATTTTTTTTGATTTTTTTTTGAAATTTTTGGAAATTTTGGAAATTTTTTGAAATATTTTTGAAATATTTTTGACATTTTTTGAAATATTTTTGAAGTTTTTTTTAAATATTTTTAAACATTTTTTTGAAATTTTTTTAAAATATATTTTGTAATATTATTTATATTTTTTGTATTTTAAAAAATATTATTTGAAATAATTTTTTATATTTTTCAACTATTCGTTGAAATATTATTATTTTAAGATATAATTAAAATATTATAATTATATAATAAATATATAAATATTATAAGATATAATAATATACTTTTTAAAATATTTGTAGAACATTTATAAAAAATATATTTTGTAATATTTGGAAATATTTGTTGTATACTAGGAAGACAGAATCAGGAATAGCTATAATTAATAAATAATAGATAGGCAAACAATCAAAAATCGATCAACGCAGGGTGCGGTTTGGGTTTTCGATATTTATTAAGTACTATTTTGTAATATTGGAAATATGTGTTGTATTTTTTTAAATATTATTTGAAATATTTTTGAAATATTTTTCCACTAATTTTTGAGATATTAATATTTGTATAAATTTGTTTGAATTTTAGCAACAATTTATGTTATTGTATATGAAAAGCAGAATCATGAATAGCCATAAATAATAAATAATAGATAGGTAAGCTATCAAACAACGAGTAAAGCAAAGTTGGGTACGGCAAGAAATTCCAAATCAGTAATAGTTATAATTAATAAATGATAGATAGGCAAATAATAAAAAACCGAGCAACGCCGATTTGGAACTGTTTGGGTTTAGGTTTTCAACATATTTTGGAATATTTGAAATATCTGTTGTATTTTTTGAAATATTTTTTATCTAATTTTTTAAATATTAAAAAAAATATGTTTCTACATATGTTTAATTTTATTTAATTGTATATACTAGAAATGTAGGATCAGGAATAGCTCTAATTAATAAATAATAAATAGGCAAACAATCAAAAACCGATAAATGTCGAGTCGAGTACTGTTTGGATTTGGGTTTAGGTTTGAGTTTTCGACATTTTTTTAAAACATATTTTGTAATATTTTAAATATTTTTTGTATTTGTTAGCAATTATATATTTTAGAATAATCAGGAATAGCTATAATTAATAAAAATAAATAGTCAAACAATCAAAAACCTAGCAACGCCGGGTAGGGTATGACTGCTAATATGTTGAAATATTTTTTATATTTAAAAAATATTTTTAGACACTTTTTAAAAATATATTTTATAATATTTTAAAGTATTTTTGTATTTTTGTATTTTTACAAAATATTTTACGAATAAGTCTTAAAAAGAACAACGCTAGATCTACATCGGATACAGTTAGATTTATTAAATATTAGTTAGAAGACAACAATTAAAGAATAGCTATGCATAATTAGGAATAACTATAATTAATAATTGATAGGCAAATAATAAAAAAACGAGCAACGTCGGGTTGGGTTCGGCAAACAATTCTAAATCAGGAATAGTTATAATTAATAAAGTATAGATAGGCATATAATTAAAAACCGATCAACGCCGTTTTGGGACGGTTTGGGTTTGGGTTTTCAACATATTTTGTAATATTTGAAATATTTGTTGTATTTTTTAAAATATTTTTTGAAATATTTGTTCACTAATTTTTTAAATATTATAAACAATATATTTCTATATTTGTTTGTATTTTAAATAAACTTTATTTAATTGTATATACTAGAAATATAGAATCAGAAATTGCCCTAATTAATAAATAATAAATAATAGATAGGCAAACAAACAAAAACCAAGAAATGCCGGGTCGGGTATGGTTTGTTTTTAAAACATATTTTGTAATATTTTATATATTTTTTTGCAATTTTTAGCAATTATATATTTTAGAATAATCAGGAATAGCTATAATTAATAAAAAAAATTAATAGGCATTAAAAATCAGGTATGGCTACTAATATGTTGAAATATTTTTTATATTTCTTAAAATATTTTTAGACACTTTTTAAAAATATATTTTGTAATATTTTAAATTATTATTTGTAATCTTACCAAATATTTTACAAATAATCTTAAAAACGAACAACGCTGAGTCTACATCGGATACAGTTAGAATTAGTAAATATTAGTTAGAAGAAAACAATTAAATATTAGCTAAGTATAATCAGGAATAGCTACAATTAATAGGCAAATAATCAAAAACCTAGCAACGCAGGGTAGTGTACGGTTTGTGTTTGGGTTTAGGTTTGGGTTTTAGACATTTTTTTAAAACATATTTTTTAATATTTGAAATATTTGTTGTATTTTTTAACATATTATTTGAAAATGTTTTCTACTTTGTTTTGTATGTCAGCTAACATTTATTTTATTATATATATCAATTAAGAATCAGGAATAGCTATAATTAATATATAATATATAGGAAAATAATCAAAACCGAGCAACGCCGGGTCGGGTACGGCTAGTATATATATATATATATATATATATATATATATATATATATATATATATATAATTAAATATACTTTCTTTTATATAATAGATATATATATATTTATTTTATCTATTATTTAAAAATAATAAATATTATATACGATATATAATATAGAATATATACTCTCTATGCATATTATACTGTAGTACAATCTGAACATATGTCTCTATCTCGCTATGTATTATTCACTGTATTGTATTATTACCATGCTATAGTATCGAATGATGTTCACTAATTATTTATTAATCGTTTAATAATTCCACAGCTAGAAACATTTACCTTTAGAAATAGGACATAGTGTCCATATTCACAGTCTATATTTAGAATACGGTGCATCTATATTTAGAATAATCAATCAATTTATATAACATATTTGTCGAGATTATTAATGCATTAACTGAACTATTAACCTGAACATATCAAAGTAAGGGCACGCGGTAAGGTTAATTTGTTATACACGAAACAGTATAAGTAGGGCAAAGTACAACTAATTAAATGAATCATATCACATGACTGGTCAACGAACCGAGTAACGAGAGATATTCAAATAATGTCTAGTGTTCCCTTTAAATCATCATACAATCAGATATTAATCCCTAATTAATCTTCTGTGGCTATATTAACGTGACATCTCTATAGAGAACAAAAGTATTTATTAGCACACTATAAATCGATCACAAATTGTTTTGAATAACATATATATATATCTTAATTAAATTCTGGATTTAAAATCTCGGAGCGGTATTTAAATTTATAATTAAACGTAAATTGTCACTAATTTATTGCTAATAAAATATGTTTGTGTGTGCAAATGTACATGCACATGCATACATGTTAAAGTTAAAGTATATGTATAACGTTAAAGATTATACAATTTGATATTATTTAATTTTTAAATTCATATTACTCATTGTTTATTTCAATACCGAATTAGAAAATAACCGTTATCATTATAAATATTGCAATTATATAAGTCAGACTATATATTTGATTTAATCAAAAGCATCCAATCAATAAATATATATATATATATATATATATATACATCAGACATACGTATACAACACGTATTACTCTAGGTGTATTCGCAGGCTTAACTATCACTAGTACATGTTATCTTATCTAGAGCTCGTTATCTTTGTGTTATCTTTAAATGTATATTTATCTCGTTACCTTATCGTATCGGTATCGTATACAAAGTATAACAATACCTTGATAATTAATATACTAATTACCAGAGTATACTATAGTATGTATGATATATACATAAGTATACACATATATGTACATTTATATAGTTTATATATGGTACTTACCTTACTTACCAGGTCGAGCTTGCTCGGCATTTCTTGACACGTTCCATCCATCTATTTCTATCGTTCATCGCGGTTGGTATCTATAAATGGTTCTATCATATATATGGTACACCTATGTTTTACTTCGTTATATTAACACCGCGTTAACACTGCGTTCGTTACGTTCGCACCGATTGTTTCCTATTAATGACGTCGTATTCTCCTCGATATTGTTACCGCTAACCCGTCAAGTGTCACCTGCCACTTTTCACATGCCACTATTTACTCGGTGACATTCGTATAGATACGTTGTATTGACGGTGATTATATAATAACTGGTTATGTTCTATAGAAATATATATATATATATATATATATATATATATATATATATATATATATATACATACACTATAGGGTCCCCTAATTATATATATATATATACTAGGTGCCTATATGCTTTGAGTTTTTATTTAAAGCTTCTTATTTTTTATATTCACCATATTTATATATACACTATGCATTAAGTTCTATACCTTTACACATATACATATAAGCTTACACACACACACACACACACACACTACTGGTAAGCTACTTTGTGCTATTTAGTTGGGGTCGTGTGATTATCTCCGTTTCGAATGTATATAATTAGTACTATTCTATAGAGTTACATAGTATACAACATTATATTACACACACACATACACACACATACATATACATATATACACATATATATATATATATATATATATATATATATATATATATATAAATACACGGAGGAATATCAGCTCTCTATGGATTAATATGTAGCTATCTCAGCTCTCTCTCCGTGATGACGTCATAACCATCTCGTACTGTACATGTTATCCGCGCATTATTACGTACCAAAGGTGTAAGACTTACTGTGTGTAGGGGTATACACTGGTATACACTGGTATACGTGTATAGACTCGTACACCTATAATTGTTTATGTTTCCACGGGGACAACGTATGTGTGATTTACTAACCTTTATTTGCTATAGTTAACTTAGTTAAGTATATAATTAATTGTTTACTTTTCTATTAAATTATTATTATAACGTTATATTATATATATATTCTATATTTTACCTAATTCCAAATTAGCGAAACACTATTTGAAATATTATAATAGTTCGAATAAATACAATTTTCTAATCTCATCTATAAAACTATGAAATACCTGTACCGAATCCATGATATCTTATTTTATAGTTTAGCAATATACACACACACACTATAGTGAATATATATCACACTATATATAGTGAATATATATCAGGTATACTGTACATTCACTACACATTTAAATAAACACATATCACATAATATACATCATGTAACCCAGCAAACAGTAAGAGCAGCATAATAGCAGCATAACAGCATATTCTAGAGCCTCAAATGTTTACATTGTGCTATTATGCTGCTATTAAATGTATATTATGCTACTATTATGCTGCTATTAAATGTATATTATGCTGCTATTATGCTGCTATTAATTTGTCACGCTATTATGCTGCTGTTATGCTGCTATTATGCTGCTCTTACTGTTTGCTGGGAATGCATGACGATATCATCGAGGCTAGATCTACGGTGTTTTGTATCTATTACCGGGCAATACCGACATCTAGGTAATACCAGAAGTAGGTGTGTGTGCGTGCTTTATTACGTATATACACTGATCGATAAACATACATATATATATGATAACCAATGATAAATTAATATATATATATATATATATACAAATAAATAAATATATACATACCCATACACACGTATACACATACGCTATTCAATATACTATTCTGTTGGTTTATATTATTTACAGATAAAAACGCCGTGGATATTATTCAGATATATCATTTCATTAATACTCTATAAATAGATGCGCATTCTATATATATATATATATATATATATATATATATATATATATATATATACACATATACATTCTAGAACATACTCGAGTTGATATATCTAACTATTGCCCTATAGTTTCTATTTATAAGTAGCGATATACAATAAACTAAATCCATGATGGTAATTGTAGTAGTAATGGTTGTATCCATTGATTTGCACTCACTGATGGGTTTTTATCTTCGATATATCCAGGCTATATTTAACATATCAATGCATACATACGTGTTTTGTGTATGCGTGAGTATATATATATATATATATATATATATATATATATATATATATATGTGTGTGTATGTGTATACAGTGTTGAACAGTGCGGCACAATATATATTGATAGAAGTACTATATGTGTGTGTGTATGCGTGTATGTGTGTGTGTGTGTGTGTGTGTGTGTGTGTGTGTGTGTGTGTGTGTGATAACAATATAAATATAGACTATAGTATGCGCATACGAATAGAATAATGCCGCCTATATATTTTACGTCTAAATAAAGATTCAGAGATATGTGGTGGTCCTTATAATCTATAGGTAACAATACACATCGATATCACATCACGTGGTCTAGTTTATAAATCACGTGGTCGAGTTTATAAATCACGTGGTCAGTGTGTGTGTGAGTGTGCGACACACACACTGTGTGAGTGTGCGACACACACACTGTGTGAGTGTGCGACACGGTATACCTATATATATACGTGTATATAGGTATACCTATATGTGTATATGCAGGGTATATTATAACTGGAAAGTTTAATAGTAAAAACTTTACATATAATATACATGTAATAACCGTATGAATTATGTACATTTATATATATATATATATACACTAATAATATATATATATATATATATATATATTGTTATTGTTGCTGTTATTGTTATTTTATTTGGTGGAGTCCTTTCATCCTATCCAGGAACTTAGATGAAGTTTTCACTTATAACTATATATGGCTCTAATGTCCCTTCTAAGCCGCTCTCATTAAGATATCCATGGTTTTAACGAGAGCCGATCATTTATTTATACACAATTATCACTTCTAAATAATATTATAATAATCATTTCAACGTAATAATTAATGTTCCGGAAGATGCTCGAAACCGTGTCCTACTGCTTGTGTGTCTGATGCCTTATCCAACTTAGCCACATACGCAGTTATACTATATATATATATGTATATATATATATATATATATATATATATATATATATAGAATATATTGTAGTATGTATTATTACTTTTTTAAATATATGTTAAAAAATATTCAAAAAAAAGCTATTACTAATAAATGTTTTCTATAGAAATTTTATATATATATATACATATATATATATATATATATATATATATATATATATATATATATATATATATATATATTTATATAAATAATAGTATTTTTACGGTCATATATAATTATATATGACCGCTGTAACATACTAGTATACATGATGTTAAACGTGCGTGGGTTGGAATGTTATAAGTACTGTTGTTCACTCTTAATTAATATATAAATTGAATTATAATTAGATTGTAATTATGATTAACGTGAACTATAAATAGATTTCTCACCTTAATAAAGTTTCTCGCATCCGCTGACTCGAGATCAATGCGTAACTATGACTCATAACTATGACTCATAATTGTCGTTGTTTACACAATATCATTTTAATGGAGACGAAAATAAAATATTTATTTACGCTAGCGACTGCAATTAACTATCTATTTTTAACTATTATTCACATGTATTACACGGCGCGTCACTTAGACACGAGTTGTAACGGATGTTTATCTTCTGATACCCCGTGCTCGATGTCACGTGCTAGTCCCGGATGAGGGAATTATTTATAATGTATAAATACAAAAATAACATATATAAAAATAATAGACAATATTAAATACAATACAATTATGACTCATAGAACGCTGGTATGATGCAATACCACGTGGTCACTCTTTGTGTTGACCTTGACCTTGTATGTTATACTACCTATTATTGGTAGAGATAACACGCTATGCAGGCACTGCGTATATATGTGTGTTTGTATGTATGTATGGTGTATACACTGAAGTGCATGACATATATCACACATATACACATATGATATGTAATTATAATGCGTATCAATAATAGAAAAGATGAACATATTATGTTTGAAACCAGTTAGGAGCGATAATAACCAGCATATTTGTATGCTATATATATATTTATATTTATATTAAGAACGTTTAATAACGATTTTTATTTATTATTATCATACTAAACGTTAATCTTTATGCACATCGTGCGAATGAACGTACTGCTAACGATAACCGGAAGTCAACGTAATCGTCGTTATATTTAGTACATCCGGTAACACGTAACCATAACCAGTTAATCCTTAACCTCGTTGGGTTAGGGATAACGTACATTTCTGTATATATCCTTTTTATTGTTATGCTATTAACTACGCACTAGTTATTATTATTATTATTATTATTATTATTACTATTATTATTATTATTATTATTATTATTATTATTATTATTATTATTATTATTATTATTATTATTATTATTATTATTATTATTATTATTATTATTATTATTATTATTATTATTATTATTATTATTATTATTATTATTATTATTATTATTATTATTATTATTATTATTATTATTATTATTATTATTATTATTATTATTATTATTATTATTATTATTATTATTATTATTATTATTATTATTATTATTATTATTATTATTATTATTATTATTATTATTATTATTATTATTATTATTATTATTATTATTATTATTATTATTATTATTATTATTATTATTATTATTATATATAAGTAACATACTATAGTTTACTTAAAACACATTCGAGAATAGCGCTCGCTTATATATATATATATATTTGTGTATAATAAACCATCATCATTCTACGACTTACATACAGGAACACCGTTAATACAATAACGTGTTCTCATGAGTTAACCTAATGTCAATAGATGGAGATAGATGCATAACAATAGATAATAACAATAGATGGAACATAACAATACCATACACGAATACGTTACAATCCGGTTATAACCTCGTAACGATACCCTGGAGAATGATTGACCACCCCCTTAAGTAACCCCTTATGGTGGGACGTATTGGCATGCCGCCTATACTAAACATGTTATCCATAATGTGTTGTTATGATTCTTCTAGATGAGTTACAGCATTAATGGTTTTCTATCAATATATATGCGAAACAAATAATGTATAAAGGAGGTATCCTACTACAAGTATGCAATGGAAACTGCCGCAAACTATATAAAATATATGTTGACTTTAAAACAATTTTCTATCAAGTTAAAGGCAAGTTAGTGGGAAACCCCCTTACTTTCCGTCAACTTGCCTGAAATATAATAATTGTATAGAGGGTATCACACTACAACTTGATAGAACATGGTTTTAAAGTTACAATATTTCCGTCAAGTTGCCGGAAAATCTTGTAGTAGGATACCCCCTTTGAACATCTTAATAACAACATTGTAAATAAAAAATTAATAACATCAATGTAGTAGGTGTTATTATTAAGTTTATATATATATATATATATATATATATATATATATATATATATAGATTATAATATGGCATACCTCTACAGATATACAGTACCATGGTATATATATATTTTTTCAATATATGGGATATATTTTAAATTATACTAATTAAATATATATGAGTCTAAAGTGCATGTACATATGTACTATTACCTATGAATGTCCACAAGTACTAAAATATACATATTAAATGACATACATAAGTTTACACAAAATAATAATAGCAATAATACTAATAGAAATGATACTTTTCTAGAAATATCAGATACACCATACATATAAACTATGGGGACTAATAATAATCGCTGTGATTTGTTGTTTCATTAAAACTACACACACATATATACATATACATATATATATACACTCAATTTGTTGATTATAATCATTACTTATAGTGCTCACTTGTTCAATGTATTGGCTAATAGTATTATTATAAAAAAATAATAATATTTTAAATATCTTTAAAAAATACAATTATTATATAATATATTATGCATATGACATTATTAATGCAAAATACCTAGAAAGTCTTCAGACTATTTTATTTTTCAGTTTATTGTTTTTTACTTATAATGATTACAATAATAACATTTATCTTATCTTATCTTATATATATAAGGAATATCTATAGAAGTAAAATATAAATGTAGAATAGTTTTTAATACTTAAATCATTGGAAAAAAGTAATATATTTGTATTGTTATTTTTTGTTTTAAGTTATTAAAGTTATTTATAACATGTAGAGTCATGTAGAAGTCTGATTTCAATTGTATCGGCTATTTTTTATAAAAAATCATTATGTAATAAATAAATGCATACATTTATAAATACGCTGAGCTCGAATACGTATATATATATATATATATATATATATATATATACGTATTTACAACGTATACGTAAAGCCACATAACTTAGGGTCGTGGACTAGTTACGGGGTATTACCAAGGACAGTAGGCTAGTTCCGGTACATCAGGTGACTTTGTACCGACACTTAGCGGATGATAATGCACCGAGTTACGTAATACACGTGTCGTTCAGTCGCGCATGCGCACCAGTCATGGTAGATATGGTACAGCGGCGGTCATATCACTTTTATTATCTATTACGTCATCGATATATTATATAACCGCGATCCTGCCCGCTTAGATATAATCATAGAGAACGAAGTGTCACTTGGTTCTCTATGGATATAATGTCGCATGCTAAGTGCGTACTGCATTACCGTATTACAAGTTATACTGAATACATTATGTAATAAATCATACTCTGTACACATTATGATATGTTACTATTTCCGTGTAAACGCATTACAATGGTATCGGTCATTAATATTGTTGTATTTCTATTATTTCATATTCATTATTATTATAGTATTGTACAATATACATATATATATATATATATATCAATACGGGTAAGCTCGACATTGTAAGACATACCTTATAAGGTAAGGTAATTACCATACTTAATATCATTACGATAGGGTGTGTTCCGTACTGAAGTAGCCATTATTACACACGGGTATACTTAGCTACACTCGAGGTATGATTAATTAACGAGAGAGCGGTGTGTACTTTGGCCCACTGATACCGTTCGTTTACAACAACATACGGTCACGAGTCAGTGCACACGAGATACGCGCCATTACTGATAACGTATACGCTTAGGTGTGTGTTACGAGTACGCACCCGCACTCGTGTATTAGCCATGTACGGCGATATATGCATATATACATAAACGTAACTATATATATATATATATATCTATATTAATAAATACATCGCTAGGTGTGAATCGGCCTACATTCGCTACGGAACGCCGCTGTTTTTGCTCGTTTTTAGAAGCCGACGTCGTCGATACCCGTGATGAACAATAAACAATAGGGCATTGTTCTGCCGTAGGGTGGTACGACATATCGCGCGAAGTTATGCAATAAGATCTAGCGCACGCGCAGACCGAGGTCAACTATAGGGTAATGTGACCTTTAGGGTCATGTCACACCTACGCCGGGTCGTTGCTATGTAAGCGTGACCCGTTGCTACGCATAACTCGCGATGTTTATATCTAACACATTATAACAATAGCGATAACAATAGCATGGATAACAATAGAGATAACAATATAGATAACAATAGAGATAACAATAGAGATAACAATAGAGATAACAATAGAGATAACAATAGCGATAACAATAGCGATAACAATAGCGATAATAATATCGATAACAATAGAGATAACAATAGCGATAACAATAGCGATAATAATAGCGATAACAATAGAGATAACAATAGCGATAACAATAGCGATAACAATAGCGATAACAATAGCATGGATAACAATAGAGATAACAATAGCATGGATAATAATAGAGATAACAATATCATGGATAACAATAGAGATAACAATATAGATAACAATAGAGATAACAATAGCGATAACAATAGAGATAACAATAGCGATAACAATAGCAATAACAATAGCGATAACAATAGAGATAACAATAGCATGGATAACAATAGAGATAACAATAGAGATAACAATAGCGATAACAATAGCGATAACAATAGCGATAACAATAGCGATAACAATAGCGATAACAATAGCGATAATAATAGCGATAACAATAGCGATAACAATAGCGATAACAATAGCGATAACAATATAGATAACAATAGCGATAACAATAGCGATAACAATAGCATGGATAACAATAGAGATAACAATATAGATAACAATAGAGATAACAATAGCATGGATAACAATAGCGATAACAATAGCGATAACAATAGAGATAACAATAGCGATAACAATAGCGATAACAATAGCGATAACAATATAGATAACAATAACGATAACAATAGCGATAACAATATAGATAACAATAGCGATAACAATAGCGATAACAATATAGATAACAATAGCGATAACAATAGCGATAACAATAGCGATAACAATAGAGATAACAATAGCGATAACAATAGAGATAACAATAGCGATAACAATAGCGATAACAATATAGATAACAATATAGATAACAATAGAGATAACAATATAGATAACAATATCGATAACAATAGCGATAACAATAGCGATAACAATAGCGATAACAATAGCATGGATAACAATAGAGATAACAATATAGATAACAATAGCGATAACAATATAGATAACAATAGCGATAACAATAGCGATAACAATAGCATGGATAACAATAGCGATAACAATATCGATAACAATAGCGATAACAATAGAGATAACAATAGCGATAACAATAGAGATAACAATAGCGATAACAATAGCGATAACAATATAGATAACAATATAGATAACAATAGAGATAACAATATAGATAACAATATCGATAACAATAGCGATAACAATAGCGATAACAATAGCGATAACAATAGCATGGATAACAATAGAGATAACAATATAGATAACAATAGAGATAACAATATAGATAACAATAGAGATAACAATAGAGATAACAATAGCATGGATAACAATAGAGATAACAATATAAATAACAATAGCGATAAAAATAGCGATAACAATAACGATAACAATAGAGATAACAATAGAGATAACAATAGAGATAACAATAGAGATAACAATAGAGATAACAATAGCGATAACAATAGCGATAACAATAGCGATAACAATAGCGATAACAATAGAGATAACAATAGCGATAACAATAGCATGGATAACAATAGCATGGATAACAATAGCGATAACAATAGCGATAACAATAGCGATAACAATAGCGATAACAATAGAGATAACAATAGCGATAACAATAGCGATAACAATAGCATGGATAACAATAGCGATAACAATAGCGATAACAATAGCGATAACAATAGCGATAACAATAGAGATAACAATAGCGATAACAATAGAGATAACAATAGCGATAACAATAGCGATAACAATATAGATAACAATATAGATAACAATAGAGATAACAATATAGATAACAATATCGATAACAATAGCGATAACAATAGCGATAACAATATAGATAACAATATAGATAACAATAGAGATAACAATAGCGATAATAATAGAGATAACAATAGAGATAACAATAGCGATAACAATAGAGATAACAATAGCGATAACAATAGAGATAACAATAGCGATAACAATAGCGATAACAATAGAGATAACAATAGAGATAACAATAGCATGGATAACAATAGCGATAACAATATAGATAACAATATAGATAACAATAGCGATAACAATAGAGATAACAATAGCGATAACAATAGAGATAACAATAGCGATAACAAGAGCATGGATAACAATAGCGATAACAATAGAGATAACAATAGCGATAACAATAGAGATAACAATAGCGATAACAATAGCGATAACAATAGCGATAACAATAGAGATAACAATAGAGATAACAATAGATATAATAATAGCGATAACATAGCGATAATAATAGAGATAACAATGACGCTGCCGCAGCCACCCTGTAATCATGAGTAAACACTTGTAGTCAAAGTAATTATAGTAATACTTATTACCAATTACAAGACTTTTTTTTCTGATGAACTTTGGTCCATAATACACAATTAAATACTAGTATTTAGTGAAGAAGATTTTAAAATGTAATACGCCGAAGAAAATTAATTATTATGTACGCATTTTCATTCACAACTCTTGAATTTAGTATACTACTAGTTATACTAAATATACAAAAGTATACTCATAGATAATATGATATTCTTGTAATTATATTTGTGATACCGTGTAATGCTTATACATAATTCGATATATGATGTATTTTTGTTAGGATTATTTCGTTATATTGTTAACTTTAACCCGATTCACAGATTATATTGATACAAAAAAAATTATATATATATATATATATATTCATAATTTATTTATAAATAAAGTTATTGTATAATAATATAAAATAATTTAATAGAGTTGTTTTATGTAAGCTAATATTATTATTTCATTAGCGTAATAAATTACGAATACGAGTATTAATTCATATGACTGAATAGTCTTAAGGTGAGTCATGTTATATTTATTAGGGTTAACGTGTATTCATTTAAAAACAATCTACGCAGAGATTAAAAAATGTTAAACATTTCGTATTTATATAGATTACATATTTACTCGTATAATAATGTATTCTAATTTTTATTTAACGTAATATCGAGTAATGTAAATACAATTCCAATCAAATATTTATTCGTTTTTTCTAGAATGTAATTCGTTATATCGAGTAAACGTATATATATGTATATATATATATATATATATATATATATATATATATATATAGTTTAGATATATCTAAAATATACGATTCCAGCCAAATATGTTAAAATATGTTGTTGTATCGAGAATATCGTTACATCGTAGTTCTCTGTATCGGGGTATCACTGTATGTAGTAGCATTGATGATTAAATCATAAATAATGATATATCTTTCATATAAGGTGAATAAACTTGATATAAATAAAATTTTAATAAATTAAAAGTTTAACCAATGAATACAAATAATTCCAATTAATATTATTATTAAATATGTGTTTATCAATTATTAACTATAGTTAATGTATTATAAATTTATCTAATACTACACTTTTCAGGAAAGAATAATGGAAAAAAAACAAACAAAATAACCCGGAAAAATGACAATACAAATACTATAACATATATAGAATACATTTTTCTCGGATTTATTATTAATATATATATGTTGATACATATTATACAAATTGATCATTATATATAATATATACATTATATAATATATAATATATAATGTATAAACTTATATCATAATATACTATGTTCTATAATAATATATATGATATGATGCGACGGGATCCCTTCGAAGGAGTATTAATATAATAGAGACATGATTAATTCATTATGTTTTTTATTGTATATATTCTATTTTTTCCTTTTTGTTTTGTTCATCTGTGTTTCATGTCTCATTATATGTACTTACTCGTTACCACTAACCTTATCCCACATACCCATATCATTCTTATATATAATAAACTATTAATCTGTCTATCTAATATATTATAAATATACGATCAACACCCTCTACTATTTAACATAATTGTGTTGACACATATCAAATACTTATACATGGGTATGTTTCAGAATCAAATGTATAATTTAATATGTATTATATTATTTGAAAGTATAGACGTATATATGCAAAATTAGGTTCCTTATCTAAATACAATGTTCAACAATTATATTAAAATTAAATGACGATGGTAAATAAGAAGAGGAAGTCCTAGACATAAATATATCGATACTATAAATGGATATATATCTTTTACATATGTCTTTCTTTTGAACAATCTTAAGTGACGACATGTGCTATAAATTAATGAATACATTGTACGACATGTGAAATGTGCTATAAATTAATGACATGTGACAACATTAGTACGAACCCATCCATATACATAGGTAGCCGTGTATCTTGGTAGATTTGTTAACCTACAGGTAATCAAAGCTACCGAGAGGATATGGTGAACAGTATAACCTGTATGCGTAATACAACTAATTCATGGGTTTATTGTTATTAAATATTTATATCCATACATATATATATTCATTTAAACACACATACATATATATATAGGAGTCAAAGATAAAAATATGGCTTTCAATAATTAAGGATTTCAATATTTTCGTAGAATTTTCCAAAGCATTCGATTCCATTGATAGAGGTATCATGTCATAAATACTAAGAGCATACGGCATTCCTATCGAGACAATAAAATACAATCATGATGTTATATAATAACACAATATCAGTGGTTTGTTCCCTCGAGGGATTCACAGATTTGTTTGATATCAGGGCAGCAGTATTACAGAGTGACACGCTAGCACCGCTACTATTTATTATTTGTCTATAGACTACGTTATACGAATATCAATTGATCTTTATTCTGAAAAAAGGCCTACTCTACCTAATTCCATAAGTATACAATACCCTGCCGTAACAATTACTGATGCATACTATGCAGATGATCTTGCTCTCTTTGCTGATATATGTTCATATGCAGAACTTATAGTTCAAGTACTAGATATAGCTAAATAAATCGGACTATGTCTATACAATAAAAATACTGCATTCGTACTTCTTAACCATAAAGGTGTTGTTAAATATCTTAACGGCAACACTTAAACAAATGCAAAACTAAGATACATGAGCAGTGATATTTCATCGACGGCAAAATATGTGTCATCAAGAATTAATAAAGCCTAGATTGCATTGCATAAATTAACTAAAAATTTGAAATATACTGCAAATTTATAGCTTAAAAGTAATTTTGTTCGAGCTAGGGCTGAGATTGTATTGTTATACGGATCAGTAATATGGGCCTTAACAAAAAAGCTTGAAACGAAATTAGACGGTACTTATAACATAATGCTTAGATCCATTGTAAACAAATATTGGCATGATCACCCAACAAATACTGAATGATATAGATAGATAGATATAGTTTATTGTTTAAAACAAACAAAATGACATAAAACAATAATAATAATAAAAAACAAATAACGAATATAAACGAATATATATAATGATTTATAAATGCCATGTTACATATGGTTAAGATATAAAATTAACAAATGATATAATAAAAAAATAATAATAAAAATAGTAATATCCCACAAATATCACATCCTATACGATAAAGAATTCTATATGCAGGACACTTTTTTAGAAGTGACAAATATATTATGAGCAAATTTATACTATGGAATCCAAATCTTGGTAAAACGAAGGTAGGACGCTCGTACAAAACCCAGTTAGATCAGTTGAAAGACGATGTGGACCTGAATATTGGCTATATGACAAATGGCATGAAAGACAGAGATGTTTGGACAATAATTGTAATGAATTTTCGATTAACCCGCTCGACCCTGTAAGTAAGTAAGTATATATATATATATATATATATATATATATATATGTATTAACTGCCTGTGTAGCTCAATGGCTAAGGCGTCAGACACACAAGCAGTAGGACACGGGTTCGACCCTCGTCAGGACCATTAATTAATTTTATAAAATGAGTATTAAAATATTATTTAGAAGTGATCTTATATAATTGTGTATAAATAAATGATCGGCTCTTGTTAAAACCATGGATGCCTTAACATGAGAGTGGCTTCGAAGGGACATTATAGCCATATATGGTTATAAGTGAAAACTTAATCTAAGTTACTGGATGTGATGAAAGGAAAAATAACAATTTATTTTTTGTTTTATTTTAAAATGTTTTATTGACTACAAAATCACGTGGTGGTTATGGGCGTCATGAGGAGGAAACAAAAATAAAATAAATAAAGTACAATTAAAATGAAGGAAAAGGGAGGGTAGGTTACAATTTTAATAGGTACGTGGAGAGTTTACATTTT
>OZ025240.1:89131386-89313918 GCA_964019155.1 Osedax fenrisi
ATATTTATTATATATTTATTATATATATATATATATATATATATATATATTAGAACGCAATTGGTTGTAACAATAAACACATCCAGGTATTCAAGTTGTATAAATGATGAATTACAATAATATTATGTTCTATAAATAGTTGTTTACAAGAGGAATATTATGCTCGCTTGAATAGGTTTAATAATATGTAATAATCGTATTTATTTTAATTTGTTACATACACATACACACACATACACACACACATATATATATATATATATATATATATATATATATATATATATATATATATATATAGTATAAAGGGTATAACGCCCTAACATAGTATAAACGACATATAAAAATAAATATATATATAAATAATTTTATTTTTCGTTTAATATTTTATTATTGAACTATTTTCTGAAATCCTATTTTTATAAATTCGCCTATTATATCATGTATATCTCTTCGTATATGTATTCATTTAGAAACATACATTGTTATCCATCTTATATATATATAATAATAATTTAAACTATTAACTTTTATTTGAATAAAAGTAAATGTGATATGTTAAATTATAATAGTTTATTATTAAAATAATTTTATTTTATTTGATATATAAATCATGATTTCACATCAGATATATCTTCTAAATAATACTTGTTAAAAGATACATAAATAGATAATAATACTAATTTATATATTGTAGAGTATTTAACTTATTTTATACATAATTAATAATATCAATAATTAAATTAATATAAATAATGTTTAGTATAGTATACTATGCTAACCATGATAATGCATTACTCATGCATACTATGGTACTATTATAATGTATTCTCCCCACACCACACGCAATGCATCATCAACTCCATAATTCAAGAAACTACTGAAAACTGAAAATGAAAACTATTTATTTAATTCAAACCATCGAGTTCACATTTATACACATAGCCGATTTTAATCAAGTTAATATATAATGAATTATACTATATTTAGATAGTTTTTAATCCTATAACGATATATTGTAAAAAAAAGTATATAAATGACAGGATATTACTGATTATAACTATATTGCTTACTATATATATATATCGATATATTATCAACATTATATTTACTGTATCGAATTTATTGATCGTATTTGCTAATATCTACACAAAATATAGATAATAACATATAGAAAATATATATATATATATATATATATATAGACAATGCATATTCCATTGTATAATAATACTTGTCAGTGAATAATATAAATGTGAACAACACAATAAACAATACATATATACAAATATGAATACTCAATTATTTTTGATTTTGTTCATCATATTCATTCGTATGTACATTTATTTTAAATAAAACTATACATCGATAAAATATATTCACATTAATAACAAAGTTCGGTAATTTCCCTCTAATTACTGGAATTCGAGTCAGAAAGTATGTATACTATAAGCTGCACCATGTATACCATATATTAATATTAATATTGTTTTATATTTATTTATCTAAATTATTTAAATCAACATGTTATATTTATTTATTTTTATCTGTTTCATTTTTATCACACACTGTTGAGTAATGTAATTCGTTTTATATTTTTACGGTGTTTAAATAAACAATCAAATCAAATCAAATAAAATACACTATGACAGTAAGTTATATTGAAAGTGTACCTAGTGCAAGTTTACCGAGTGCAAGCGTACCGCTTAGTCACATGTTCTTATAAGCTGATCTTATTTGCACTGAACGCCTAAAATGGATATCATCCGATAATGTTGATAAACTAATTTGATTTATTTATAAATTAAGAGATATTTTCCAGTACTCTCTTTGAGTAGAAATTGTATTTGTTAAATTACATTCTCTGAACTCAATAAACTATTTTCATTCATACCTTTATTCATTCATTTATTAATAGTGGTGCTGATTTACATTGTATTATAATACAGTATATAGTAATATAAACCTAAAAAGAATATCTTTTATTTCATAAATCAACAAGGCTGTAACGATATATTTTATTTAGGTTTAGAACATGTGTCGAATTGAAAAGTGGGTTTAATTACAACACTAATATATATATATATATATATATATATATATATATATATATATATATTATTATTATTATTATTATTCATTTGAGTCAGACATAAACAGTCCATAGATAAACAAAACAAAAAAAAAATTAAATACAACTATACAACACATATCTATATATATAAGTATATAATTACAAATAATATATAGTTAAAAAAACAATGATGTACACCATGTTTTAAATATTGACGACGGGCGAGAAACATTATATAAATATATCATTTTAATAATAGAATTGTCAGATAATTTAACACGATTATATAGTGAGTAATACGACTTACGTAATTTTATAATTATATTATCGACATTATCATATAGGTACATTTCGGATGCACTGCATCTAGGTTTATAGCATAGGGATATGCGATATGCATTATTATATGCTACTTGAATTTTTTTAAAGTAAGCATTATCTGTATCCCATAGACTACAATGATACATATTAGAGCAGAATGTTTTAAAAAGCAATATACATACATATTTCGAGCAGTTTCTAAATCTATTAGATAGAGAATAGCTAGTTGTGTAAAGACGTTTAATATTACAGTTTATATCCATCTCATCAGATAAATTATCAGAAATCCAGTGTCCAAGATACTTATAAGCTTTTACTACTCTCAAGCATATATATATATATAATATATATATATATATATATATATATATATATATATATTTAAATATATATGAATACGATATTTTCTAATAAATGTAAATATTTACAATCAATTTCACGAAATAATACATTTTATAAAATTCACTGATTAAATATAGATACTTTATTTAATAATACTCTAAATTTAAGCATTGTAATTCGTTCTTTTTGTTTTTTTTGTAATTCGTTTCAAATTTATTGTTATTTGTTATTTATTATTATACAATGATGCCCATAATCACCGTATGCTTTTGTAGCCAATACAATTTATCATAAATTAGTACATTATTTAATTAATCGAAATTATAAATAAAAATAAATAATAAATAATGACAGCCTTCAATATGCCTTTTACAGAATTGTAATATATTAAAAATAAATATAAAAATCCCTATCTTTTTACATTGAATTTTCAAACATTTTCTAAACAAGAGTAACCCTTAACAAATACCGCAATAACGTTACTGGAGTATTTCAGAAAGTAGATAAGGAAATAGTTACCAGGGTAGTTAATACCGTATTTAGGAACGAATTAATAAAGTAGTTAGTAAAGTAGTTAATAATGTAGTTAAGAATGTAGTTAACGTTGGTATTGAGTTTTTGAAACGTATTCAGTGAGAATTGACAGGTCACGTGATAATAAATACAATACACACGTGACTAAAATATTAATAAATTAGTATAATACAAAAATAGATAAATACTTATGTATGATATATATATGTTATATAACATATACATCATATAATTAATACGCACGTACCGATACATACACTTGGTACCTGTAGACATATGCATACTTGTTATGTAAATCATATACAAGACACCCATAACCGTACATCATAGAAGTCTATATTATGCAATAAGTCACAAGCGTAATATCATAATAGATGTACATGTCAATATATATATATATATATATATATACATATATACCTTAGTAGCATATGGATACCAAATAGATATTGCATGGCTAAACTTAATATAGCTTATAATAATGCTTATCGTATGGTTATGAACTACAGACGTAGAAATAGTGCCTCTTTAATGTTTTTTAACGATTACGTTAATAATTTAACTGTTAAATTACGCAAGTCATATTATTCGCTATATAAACGAATACAATTATCGTGTAATTCACTAATTGTTCAATTATATGAACATAATATTGTGTTCCAATCGCCACTGTTTACCATGTGGTATAACTCATTGTTTGTATAGTATTTTAAATTTCGTTTCTTAGATTAATTGTTTTTTTTTAGTTTATTCTTTTTAATTTTCGTTTATATTCTATGGACCTCTGTATTTCATGTCTGATTTAAATAAATAAATAAATAAAAATATAGTATACGCATACGTTACATGTATACATTTAGAATAAATAATATTGAAATTAAAACTATTTTAAAGTATGCAATATATAATTAATTAATTTCATAAATGACTAGATTATAAATTGTACAGTACTCGACATAAATATTATTTATATAAATGTAATGTAGAAAACTATGCGAAAATAATTTCGTTAGAGAATACTTTAAAATCTATAAATAATAAAAATTATACCCTTAAAAATTATAATTAATTCTATATAATTACCATGTTTAAATGTAATTATATATGTATTTATAGAGTTGCTTAATTTAGTGTAATTTTCCTATTATTAGATTATTTAAAGAACAATTGAACTATTTATAATATCACATAGGAGCTATTTAAAGAACCCATAAACGTTAACACATGTGTTAAAATAACTTCTTATCGTTTTAGTAATAACTTTCAACTGATAAACATAGATTAACGAAATGCAAAATGTCTATCAAATCAAATATGATTACTTAAAATCAGCAATATATTAAAGTATATATACTATATACTATAGTATACTATATATATAGCACTGAAATAATTATGTATATAAACTATTTAAATATTTATATTAATACAATTATATAATGTATATTAATACTTATGAATATAGTAACATATACTACATAATATAATAGTATAATACTATGCACCAGAAGCTGCCAGTTATATTTATCATAATACAAGTAGGTTTACAATTTATTTTTAAGTATACATATTACATATATAAATATCAATATATATATATATATATATATATATATATAAATATAAATATAAATATAAATTTATATTTATATGTCTTTATGTGTCCTTATATTGCATATATGTGTATGTAATATTATACGTTATTATGTGTACTTGTATTTATATTTATAAATTTACAAAGCTTTAAAAAGTTTATTTTATAATTAAATTAAACACCTACTTATAATTCATATTATATATAGTAACGCAAACACATACATTTATATTAAATACATGTTTTATATATATATATATATATATATATATATATATATATAAATATACATTGATAATATATATTACATGATTAATACTATGTTTACTATATTATTATTATTATATATATATATATATATATTTAAGTAAACAAATATTTTAATTATAACTTCCGGTGTAATTATATAACATGAATTAACGGTCGCTATTTTAAAACAGTACAAATTAATGCAAATTAACCCTCCGATAAAAATCTAAATTTAGAAATAGCCTAAGTCGCAATGTTAACTTGGGTATTACTATATATAGTTATACATGTGGCTCAATACACACATACACATACATACTTACATAAACACACACATATATATACATATATATATATATATATATATATATATATATATATATATATATGTATATTATATTATACATCGACATAATAACTACCGCCATTTCATTTGATGATAATTAATTCATTATATTAATAAATTAGGAGTTCTCCACTATCGACAGTGAATATGCGATAGTTTTTATTGCGATAAAGGTTCACGAGAGTCTGGCCGTGTTTTATTGGCCCAGATTACATAACATTTTCATTAATACGCGTGATATTCTATGCGTAATTCCACGTGTATTTCTACATAAAACATCTTTTATAAAGGTGTACCAATAAAACGATATAAATATTTGTATATGCATGCGGCAATTAATGATCGTAAATGTCATATATCAAGGACATAACCTTATAAGGTATGATGTAAATCATGATTTATAAGTGTAACCCTCTGAATGCTAGAATACATTAATCGCACATTAGTTTTATAATGTAATGCTTTTCGTATGGTGATTATAAACGAATATTAAAAAAAAACTCAGTATTTGAATTATATTTATAAAAATGATTATATACATTGAGAAAAATAAATGAGTCATTGACTAACATGTATTGATAATGTGGGTCGTGTGTCTGATTTTTCATGAAATGAGTCAATTGACCTATGTAAAATATATCAAAGTGGGTCATATTTTAAATAATATATCAAACTACCCATGTTTTATATAAATATGGGTAACGAAAATGACAAAATGCATATTAGATAATATACCTACATTGAAATATAATATAGGTCAATTGATCCATATGAATTTATAAGTTCAACTTAAGTTATCAACCTAAGTTAAACTTAAGTTATTGATGCGCGAATTACCAAAGTTATAGGTATATTATTTTTATAATATAGAAAGAATATAATATTATGCCTTTTATTTATTTTAATATATCGAGTACATGTTTATTTATGAAAATGAATTATTAATTAGTATTTTAAATTTATGTTCATTTACTGAATTTAATGAATGATAAATTATTTTAAAACTAACATTATTTAATTAATCCTATATTTTTTTCTAAATTATCATAATCTCTTTCAAGTGACACATTGAACTACAATTGTAATCATAATTATATTGATAATACAATTGGAATCATGTTGAACTAATTACTAAATATTGAATATATAGCAATTGAATATTGTATTAAATATTAAAATGTTGTTATTATTGAATTTAAGTTTTAAATATAACTTAAATGAAATTATAAAATATATGAGTTAATACTTTGCTACGATACTACTTAATTGGCTAAGATACTAAATAATATAAAAAAATATATAATTAATATAATTTAATCAAAAATATATAAATTTAAGTGTATCATCTGAACTATACTATTTAAATGAAATTAGGTCAGATTAACCATTTACATCCGAGCTGTTGATTTCTGTTGAGTAACTTTTAATATAATTTTTAATAAATGGGTTAATTGACCCATATTGAGAAAATAATGTATGTAATTTAGACCCATTTTTGTTAGATAATGTACTTGACTTATATTAATATTGAAATAAATGTGGTTCGAAACTCTCACCATCTCTTTGACCCATATGTTTCTATAATAGGTGTCCATTGACCCATTTATTTTTCTCGGAATTTTCACATCATATTATTTCAGTTTATTTTTAAGTAGAAGTTATAAACATTTTATCTATTAGAATATATATGTATATTATAATATTTTATGGAGTATTATTTATTTATTGATTGAAATATGATACTATTTTGAATTAAAAATGAATTATAATTATTATAATTAATTAAGTATAGTATTACGAATAATAATTCAAATCCAATTTTTTTTCCAGATTTATATAATATATTTTATAATTTATAAAATAAATATAACTTGTATAAAAATATATAATAATCAATATTTGAATAGAAATAATAATTTTATGAAAAAGTACGTACACTTTTTTTTAAATATACATTATTTTCACATTTTATTAAAAACGGCTTGGACTTTAATACCTAATGTATAATAATAATCATGAAGGTATTATATTATATTTATATAATATATTTTATACTTTATGGTACAGTGTAGGGATGTAAATGATGCCGAGCTTTTGATGCCGAGCCGAGACTATTGGTTTTTGATGCCGAGCCGAGACTTTCATTTTCGGAAAAAAAACGAGCCCATGCCGAGCCGAGACTCTAGCCAAACGAGCCCGAGCCGAACCGAGACTTTAGCTAAACGAGCCCAAGCCGAGCCGATACTTTAGTCAAACGAGCCGAGACTCTAGTCAAACGATCCCGAGCCGAGATGAGACTCTTACAAAACAAAATCGAGCCGAAATGATGCTTTTTGGAAGTTACATTTTAAACATAATTTATATATATTTATCCATATTTTTATTAATGTTTCCTATTTCATGTGACATAATATTAATTATATGTATCTATGGTGGCTATTTTGTTTATAATAATAATATATTTTTAATTTGATGTAGATTATATGTTCTCTGTACTCTCAGACTTGAATATGGCTTTATTAATTTCGTGAGGTATGTTGGTGTCTTGTGATGATATGCAAAATGTGTAGTTACCTGTAATTTATAAATAATGTGAAAATTAATTGATAGTAGGTGTTGTTGTCGCATCAGTTCAGTTATTCTGATCGTCTATTGATCTTGGTGTTAATTTATATATTACGCGAATGACGATCGAATTATTTTATTTAATGTCATTAACTGACAAGCAGGTAAATTAATTTAAAGTATGTTACAAATTAAATAGTAACTTACAATAGTCCAATAAAGATTTGAATTAGCAATTTACATGTATTACAATTTATATTTGTTCTTATAATTCTAATATTATGCAATTTATAGTTGGCTGATTTGACTTTTTGTGTTTATGAACATATTAAGATTATTATCAATTAACACTCCTGGTAGTTAGTTATGATACTTATCTGATAGTTTATATTGTAATGAAATTATTTTCATTTGAAATACAAAACAATGATTCTGCAGATGGTAACTGACATTGAAACTATATTGAGCTTATGAAAATTGAAACTAACACTTGAATGATGCCTTTAATAAGCATGAGTTAATAGCAATGCATTTTATAGAGACTGAGACTACATCGATACTTTAGGTAACCCATTCTGAGACTTAAACGATTCTATTGTTATTTACACTGATACTGAATCGATGCTTTAGGTATTGAGACTGAGACTGCATCGATGCTTTGGGTAACCGAGACTGAGACTGCATCATGCTTTAGATTTGAGCATCATTTACATCTCTAGTACAGTGTATTATATTATATTATAACATATATATATATATATATATATATATATATATATATATATATATATATATTTATATATATGTATCGTATACCAATGGTGTACTCTGTACAGTAGATGGTTCGTACTAAAAATGTTTTCGTAATTTTATAAACCTTCACATCTATGACAATTATGTATGCTATGATGAATAAATGTTTAACATTGTAGACCTATATCTTAAATAGTTTTATGTCACGAGACCTTTTTATTTTAACATTGAATACATATCAAATTTAACATGGGGGAGATATAGAAATAAGTTTTATTCAATTTTTATCAAATTTAGTGATTGTTTTTAAGCCAACTATGGATAAATCCTGGAAACATATATTACAAGTAGTATTAATAATACAAAATATTTTTCATAACAATCTAGATGCCCAAATTTTATAAAATAATTTTAGTAAAAAAAAATATCTAAAAATCGTATAATTTAATATAAATAAATTATTACAATTTAATTTAAAAAATTAAAATATATAATTTATAGATAATAATAATACAATTCAAATTAATTATTAAAAAATTAAAAATTATTTTTAGAAAAAAAATTAACATCATTTGTAAATTATTTTGGATTTTATTTGAAATATGAAATACAAAATAAGTTTACATATTTTTAACTTTTTTAAATTGAATTTGTAGAAGGACATTTATATCTAACTCAATACACTCTCATTACTCACATTATTTTTTTGAATTATTTTGAAATAAATACTTTGTAAAATGGTGTATTTTCTCGAGTTTTAGGAGACATTAATATTGGTAATTTGTAGATATAAAAATGAATATTTATATCTAAAATATATATTTATCTATATAGATATTATATTAATAATAAATATAAATAATGGTATATATTATATTAATTCATTAAATATAATACAAATACATAATTAATTTAAATATTTGTAAACATCAAAGATAATAAGATGGCGTCATTACAATTGTACATGGAATATTATACATTTTATTTAAAAATAATAATTTATATTTAAAACTTTAAATGCTTCGTGACTAAAGGTAACTATTTTTTTATACAAATTGTTAATACATATTATACTAAAATATAGAAGGTATTATATTTTACATGAAGGATTAAAAATTGATTCGAACGAACCGGTCTACTGTACAGTGTATAATGTATAGTAATGCATAGACATATGTACAAATTTCATATTGATGAATATAATATATAATTAACAGTTCAAAAAGTACATTTGCAATGAATGCATATATATATATTCCTCTCTAAAGAAACGGCGTCGCTTTACTGATATATAGATATCAAAGCTATCGTCATATCCCCATGAATGGGTATATGTATAGTGTATACTATATACATACAAACTTACTTACTTTAGTCGAGTTCTCACTCGACCAGCTTTTGCAATTGATTTTGCAATTCCATTCTTCTTTGTCAATCAGCAGTATTCTTAATTCGTCTTCTTCACAATCGCAGTCGTTCTTTAAGATGTCTATGAATATCTTGGGTTGTCTCCTCTGTTTCGTATACCATTATTTGGCTTCTATAAAATTAAGTTAAATGCTAGTTCGTCGGTGTGCCTTATGCAGTGATCTGCTAGTTGAAATCTTCTTAGTGTTATTACATCAGTGATATTTGACATTCCCCTGTACAGTTGTGTATTGGTGACCTTATATTTCCATGATATATTTGTGGCCATTATAAGTAACATGGTATAACAACCATCGATTTGCGTACGCAGTGTGGAGTCGAATGTCCAGCATTCGCTACCATATAATGATATAGGTTCAAACTGTAGCTTTGATGTTCAGACTGTTTTCCATTTTGGATCCGAACTCGTGTTCCAGATTGATTTCATCTCATGTATTGCTTAACATATATAAAGCTTTGCGAATTTAAAAAATCATTTTGTGAGCTAGCAATCCATGCCCCCAGATATTTAAAATGTGTAACATTATTAATCAACGTGTACAATAACCTATTACCACGCATAAAATATATCAGTAATAGGTCACTACCCTATTAACAACCAATTTTCTCTAACCTATTACCACTCATTCAATATATAATAATAGGTCACTAACCTATTACCAACAAAATGTCACTACACCATTACCACTCTATTACACATGTTGGTAATAGGCAGTAACCTATATCTATTTTGGGACATTTTAAGATAGATTATTCAGCGTTGTGGTAATATTTTGTTTACAGTGTGCCACCGTTTTCTCGTCTATATGCATATGTATTCTTTAAATCACTAAATGTATACTAATTCCACTCCATGACTCTTATATATCAGTTATAATAATATAACTCTCAATAGGTCATGTCCTATAATACATGTTCTTAATGGGTCATATACTATCTACACACTGTATATATCGATGTGGTTATTATCGGATAGGCATGTTTAGAATTGCTGACATACATACAGCGTTATTCTTCTAGACGTATCTAGTCATCGTTAAGACATCAAAGCTTATTACAGTCAAGGTACAGCTTAGGGCTCGTGATATAGAACACTACATAAATCATCTCGGAGTTATTAAATATGAGTAATAGCGCGGAGGTGTTAACAATGCGATATCAATTAGCGTAGTAGACAATAAACACGCGATGTCGTCATATTCTAGATGGCGGAAGGCGGGGCTTCTATCGTGTTCTGAGACAGTATCTGGAGATGATGATGATGATGTTGATGTTGATGTTGATGAAAGAGTAGTGGTATCAGTAATCCGGCTAATCTAGCGTACGCAGTGAAGCGTGACCGAACTAGAATTAATTCATTAATTCAAAACTCTCGCTCCGTATCTATAAATCTCTACATATTTCTTGATCTATATTATTATCTCTATAGATAGTATATATACGATATTCCTATATATCTTTCTCTCTCTATATCTATATGTATATCTATCTCTATCCACTCTATCCTATATATATATATATATATATATATATATATATATATATATATCTCATATTCCCTCTATCCTTTCAGTCTCTTTATATATCTCTCATATATCTCTAGTCTATATATCTAGCTAAATTACTACTCATTTCGAGACCTATACTATATGTTATAAATTATCATTATATTTAGATTAGTTAAATTCCAATTAGCTTATTTATATAATTATATATATATATATATATATATATATAATATATATTATATATATATATATATATATATACATTTATATATATACATAAATCATGACAAATGTCTTTGTGATTTTAGTCGGCATCAACTCTTTTTAAATTTCATTTGATAACGCCTCAACAATCTAATATTATATTATTTTCTCTGATTGTAATATTGATAAATAGAAATGTTCTCCACAAATAACTACTTTTTTATTTATACATAAAATATGTAATTAATTCTGGAAGATACTCATAATCATTTTAACCCTATATTTTGGAGTTTATGGCTCAGTGGAACAGTCAAAATCTATATATGTTAACTATAGGAAATGAGATGTCCCTGGTTCGACTCCAGGTAGTTATTGTTCCTTTTCTTAAGTTTATCAAGAACTTAATAAGCATTAAATAAAACACAATACAAAAAGTTTACTATTTGTTTTGTATTGCCCCTCACAGTTATTTATAACATGTACAAGTCTATGACTTCTTGAGGAGTCCAATTGTATCCGCTATTTGTATACGTGATTAAATAAATAAATATTATTATTATATATCGAATGTTTATTTAGATTCTCCTACGCTGACATAAATCATAAATGATTTCTCAAAAGTGTATATATAGAATACAAGTAATAAAAGTAGGTAAACAATAAATACCATTAATAATAAAATAAAATAGAATAAGCCGTACGGAAATTAATAAATAAAATAATAATGACAAACAATATTAGTATTTCAGGTTCCCACCTAAGATCAATTATTGTATATATTTCATGAATGTTTTATGCGATTTTATGGATCTAATATAGGGCGGGAGTGAATTCCATAGCTTAGGACCAATATAACTCAGTAAATATAAGAGGGGAAATTTGAAGATTATATTGAGGAATGAACAATAGATAATATGCGATAAGCAGAGCGTCTGTTAAATGTGAACCATGGAGGTCAGTGTTGGTATTATTATTATTATTATTATTATTTATTTGGGTTTATACACTTTTTAAATGAAGGTTAACAAAAGTGTTTGTGATAACATGGTAATATAATATAAAAACAAGGTAATATATGCTCGTGATATATTAAATAATAAAAATTACATTATAACTCATATGCAATTATAAATAAATGAGTTTTTAATAATGTTTTAAATGATGATGTTGATTCACAATATCGTAAATTAATATCGAGCCTGTTCCACTAGATAGGTGCCGCTATACTAAATGCTCTGCTGTTGTGTACCGATTCTTTTTCTGTGTTGCTTTGAATTTGATGTAGATTATGTGATCCTATAACAAATCAGCTCGCAGCTTATGAACTATTCTGATTTTCATAAAAATCGCGTGCGTTATAATATTAATACCACCAATAAAGCTAAATCCAACATTTTTATTATTTAGATACTTAAATTGAATTATTAATTAAAAAATAATAAAAATAAATAAATTATTAACTAATAAAATTAATTATAAATAATGTAATTGTGATGTGTTTATTTAATTCATCAATACTATATAGTTTATCTAGTAGAATATAGGGTGTCCATATTATAACACAGGGTATCCGTATTCGTACATGGGTACCGAATACGGACACCCCCGTTATCTGTGGAATTAAAAGATTAAATACAAATTTTAAAATCACAATAATATATATAATCATATAATATTAATATATTGTAATTTTTGAATAAAAATAATGAATCATTAAATTTTAAGACCATTTATTGTTAAAGTATCCATATTAGGTTACTTTCCTCTACCTCATCTAGATAAAATAATATAACATTGTTAATGTTATATTAATATAATAATGTGATTAGATATGATCTGTTAATATGTTACTATACTTTATCATTAATATTTACAGAATAAAATATACTGAGTTGTTTGATTCCATAATGATGACAATTAAAACCACATTTTATACTAAGGAAACATTATTTATAAATTAAAGGAATTATTATTACAAATAATATAATTCATGAAAAAAAATTTGTTTTTTTAGATTAATCTTATTAATCCTATTAATTTTCTACACTAAACAGATGTTAATATAATGTATTAATAATTAACGATTGAAAGATCGAATTTCCATATGTTCATATCAATCAATAAGTTCAATACCATTTGACGAGGATAAATATATACATGATGGAAAAACCTCCTAAAATTCAAAAAATGTTTCGCGTCATAATAGAATTGATCAAACTTTTATTGGTTTGCCCCTCAAGTTCTGTGTCATGTTAGAGTGGATTTAGTAAGCTACGAAAAATAAAGACATGGTTAAAGTCTACTATTCTAGATAGTATATTAAATGCATTAGTATTGGCAAATACCCATCAAAAAATAATTCACACAATTGAGATGGGTATATTTATAAATAAAAATCTATATTTATATAATAATAAATTATGTAATTTTTATTATTTATTTTCTAATATATTCCTACTTAAGATTTGTTATAAAAATTAAATATTATTAATTGCATATTGAAGGGTTAACATAGACTAAAGAGGTATACGATATTAATAAGATATAGTTAGTAATTATATTAGTAATAAATAATAGGATATATAATATAAAATAGAAATAAATAGCCACCCCCCCCATAAAAAATATCGTTCCGAAGCCCCTACCTATATGTATACGTGTATACTATACACGTATAGTGTTTATGATATACACATATTTTTATTGAATTATAGATGATATATATATATATATATATATATATACGTGCATAAGTGTGTAAATACCCGCATTGTATACATTATATATATACAATACTTCACTATATACACATAGGTATGTATGTTTAGGTATAGGCGTACACATACGGTATAAGGGTGATCATAGGAAGTTATCAATGGTACATCAATGGTACCCTATAGCTAAGAACTAGTAGTTAACTAGTAATACTATTGTAATCAAAGAATAATAAGTTAACTAGTATTGAACAATAAATTGAAAAACAATAGATTAACAACTCCATCGTCTAACGTCAAGTTTATATACTTCGAAATTATACTAACGTTTAGTAGGTAACATGAAATCCAATATATATATTGTTATTGTTATTGTTATTTTTATTTGGTGGAGTCCTTTCATCTCATCCAGGAACTTAGATGAAGTTTTCACTTATAACCATATATGGCTCTAATGTCCATTCGAAGCCGCTCTAATGTTAAGGCATCTATGGTTTTAACGAGAGCCGATCATTTATTTATACACAATTATATAAGATCACTTCTAAATTATATTTTAAGACCCATTTTATAAAATTAATTAATGGTCCGGACGAGGGTCGAACATGTGTCCTACTGCTTGTGTGTCTGACGCCTTAGCCATTGAGCCACACAGGCAGTTAATATATATATATATATATATATATATATATATATATAAATATATATATCCTGTATACTGTATATTCTATATACAAATAAATGCGTCGGATTTAAATAACGTCGGGTTTCGTACCGACCCGATACATTCTCTACGGGTTACGGCCCCGAGTAATATATCATACTTCCGCTACATCAACACGTATTAAGTAGGCGTTAACAAGTTGTTATTGATAACTTTGGAATTAAGCTTACGGGGAATATCCGCAGATATTTATAACTTATCAGCAGAAATGTATGTAATTCATCACTACATTAATATGTGATATATTTAAATATTTATATATATATATATATATGAATATATATATTAATGTTTATTTTTTTTTGCGTTAAACCGGTTAAAATAGAACAATACAAATAAATGGAAATAACTATAAGTATTTTTAGATATGCAATTTTTTATTCCGGATATATAGTGATTAATAAATAGTAGTATTATGAATCATACAAATACTAAGTGTATACATAGTGAACTTCCTATAAACCAACTATCTGGTTGGATAACAATCTAAATTAGATAATACTTCTATATCCTCTGGTTGGAGTTGTATATTTATAATGTTAATAAATCCGCTATATATAGTTATAGGTAACCATAGTTAAGCTAAAATATTATTAGTATCCATTTTGTATTTACGAATGTTCAATTATGTCATATTAGTTAACATTGCTATGTCAGTAATTTTGATTCCTTAACTGATTATTTACATTATATTAATGTAGTTTTTAGTGTAATTGTCATAACTGAATCCTGGCTGGACTCGATTAATAAATTTAGTTATTATTTAAAAAATTATTCGGCAATACATAAGACAAGAACAAATCAACGTGGAGGTGGTGTATCTATTTACATACATAATTCTATTACATTAAGTAAAATAGATAATTTAAGTGTATCAATACGTGATGAATTTGATATGTTATCTTTAAATTTGTCTCTTTGTAATACTAATATACTTATTGCTGGTATTTATAAATCACCTACCTTTAATATAAGAAACTTCTCAGATATAATGTATAATACTTTTAATAATCTTGCACATAGAAATATGTTTATTGTAGGTGATTTCAATATTAATTTACATTCGCATCATAATAATATAACTAAGTATTTTATTGACACATTTTATTCTATGAATTTTATACCACTAATAACTAAATCTATTCATTTTTATTCTAATGGAAATTCACTAATAGATAATATTTTTACAAATTTTAATAAACATCTTATTTATAATGGTATTTTAATAACAGATATAAGTGACCACTTACCTATATTCTCCATTTTTGACTTATTAAAAAACAAGACTAATGATACACCGATTTTTAAATATATAAGAAACCACTCTCAAAATAATATTTTAAAACTAAATTTATCCTTACAAAAAGTTGACTGGACTGACATTTATTCATGTTCTAATATTAATATTGCTTTTAACCATTTTATCAAAATTTTTACAAAATTCTATAATATTTGTTGTCCTTTAAAAAAAATTAAAATAAACGATATATAAATAATAAACCATGGATTACAAAATCACTACTAAAATGTATACATAAGAAAAATAAACTCTACAAAAAAACTATTATAAACTCAAACTTAGATATGGAATATAAAAATTATTAAAATTGTTTAAGTAAAATTTAAAAAAAATGTGAACAAAATTATTATTCTGGTAAAATAAAAACCAATAATATAAAAAATACATGGAGAGTTCTAAATAATCTTATGAAGAATACAAATAAAAACACTATTAACATGAATAATAATAAATCTGACTCTGAAAATTCAAATAATTTTAATAAATATTTTACTTCTATTGGAGCTGAAATAAATAATAGTTTTAATGACCCTTATAGTGATAGATTGACTAATATTACTTCTAACACAAGTTCTATATTCTTTGAACCTGTTACTGTAACGGAAATTGAAAATATAGTACACAAATGTTCTGACAAATTTAGTAATGATTCTCATAGATTTAACCTATATTTACTACGAAGAATAATTACATCTATTAGTCACATTATTATGTATTTATTTAACCTTTCTATAAATGCAGGTATATTTCCTGATATATTAAAAACCTCGAAGGTAATTGTTATATATAAGAAGCATAATCGATGTGATTATTCAAATTATAGTCCGATTTCTATTACATCCCAATTCTCTAAAATTTTTGAGAAATTAATAAAAATAAGAATTTTAAGTTTTTTGAATAAAAATAAAATTTTAAATATGTGTCAATTTGGTTTCAAAGAATCTACTTCAACTTGTGATGCACTTCTTGATTTTATTGGTCATTTACAAACTAATAATGATAAACATTGTGCGGCAGTCTCTATTGATATTAAAAAAGCATTTGATTCACTTGATCACTACATTTTACTTGAAAAATTATATTTATATGGTTTTAGAGGTTTAAGTGGTGATTTTATTAAGAGTTACCTAACTAATAGAAATCAATATGTATACTTTAATTCATCTATATCTTCTACCTTGCCTATAAAATATGGTGTTCCACAGGGTTCGGTGTTGGGACCTATCTTATTTTTATTATTTATTAATGATTTATCAAATATACAAAATCCTTGTCATTTTACACTTTTTGCAGATGATACAACTATTGCATTCTCTAATAAAAATATACAAGACCTTGACAATATTATTAATGAAACTTTAGTTTATATTCATGAATGGCTTAATAATAACAGATTACAACTAAATATTGATAAGACTAATTTCATATTATTTCATAGGTCACGAATTAAACATAAATTAAATATAAAAATTAATGACTTAATTAATAAAGCAATCATCTTATATTTTATTTTTGGGTATATTTATAAATGAAAATCTCAATTGGAAAAAACAGATTCATAATATTAAAAACAAACTTAATCGATGTATCTCTTTAATACATAGATTAAAATCTAAATTGAATAGAGAATCCCTTATGAACATATATTACTCTTTATTCCATAGTCATTTGCATTATTGCTCAATACTCTGGGGTAATACGTATTTTAGTAATATTAAATGTATTACTATATTACAAAATAGATGTCTAAGATCAATTTATTATCTACATAATAGAACAAATATTGACCATATTTATATATATAAACGTATTCTCAAATTTAATGATATTATTGATTTAAATATTTACAAATACATGTATAAAGCTTGGTACAATAATAATATACATCCACAAATTATTAAGTTATTTAATAAAAAAAAGACAATATATTCTATAAGGTCAACTAATGAATTCGTTGTTCCCAATATATCACGTTGTTATGATAAATCTGTATTGGTTATAAAGGTCCTTTGTTATGGAATTCACTATCTATTGATATCAAAACCACTAACCCTTTGAAAAAGTTTTTAAATGTTTTAAAACAAAAAATTATTGGTCACTATTAAAGTCTTATTTATTTATTTATTTATTTTTATTCATTTTATATATATTTTTTATCAAATGATGAAATTCAATAATTGGAATAGTTTTATAATTAAATTATTTTTTTACAATATTTATATATTTTAACAATTGTATTATCATTTGTTTTTAAATGTATTGTTTATTATTATTCTTATTATTATTTGATTACATTTGTATTACGAGTTACCTATAGGTATAATATATTATTATTAATATTATTATTATTATTATTATTATTGTTATTATTGTTATTATTATTATTATTATTATTATTATTATTATTATTATTATTATTATTATTATTATTATTATTATTATATCTTGTATATATTTTATTGTAATTTTATTTATAAGATTTATTTTTCAATACTATTTATTATTTTTATTAACTGTTTATTATTATTTTATTATTTATATTATATTTTGTTTATTTTTTATTTTATAAAGAGGAGGAATTTCGTGTTTTTTGTATATTGATTGTAGCGTGCGGTGGTGTATATGCCGAGTACTAAGTTTACCGGTATGATTGTGGTGGGATCATCTCAAGGTATTAAGGACTTGGCACATCCTTACTGAAAGTTGGTAGCCATATACTATTCGTTCGTTGTGGTCGTTTTATGAACTATATGTTGTTTTTCCCTCTTTATTTGTACACGTCTTGTTTTATTGTTATTTTTATCTATTATTATTATTTTTATTATTATTTATATATAATATTTATTTGTATTTTAACTATTTTAATATTTAAAATGTTACTTTATATTTATATTTTACTTTTAATTTCCAATTTTATTTTATCTTTGTAAATTTTATTACTGTTTGTTTTTTTTCCATTCCTTTTGCTGACAGGTAGATATCTCGATAAGTTCAATGAACTTCTATATCTACCTGGGTTCATTCTCGTTTATTACGACGAACCAATCTGATTATTATTATTATTATTAAGTAATGTAATACACTAAATACATTAAGTATAATCACACAATAATGTATTCAATCAATGTATTTGAATTCAAAAGCGGGTGTTGAATTGCTCGAAGTTACATATAAACAATGTCGCTCAACAAATATCGATTCACGCCACATTACGTATAATATCACATATCGTAACGCTAGAATTCGTTCATTTCGATGTTAGATTATCGGTATTTCACTGTACATATATATTATTAATATATTAGTATAGGTATTATATATTATTAACGTTTCACTTCAGATCTGAAGTTCTAATTAATTAATTAGTAACACCTTCTACATTATATTTAATAACATTATGTAAATATTAATGTGTACACACATATCATGATATTATTTATATATTTATCATATTTAATATATGCATTAGGATCTATTCAAATTTAAAAATCTTCAGTTGATAGCTATCAAGTAATAGTACAATTATCTAACACTTTGTTAACATGTTAAATACGCCTCGATAACTAATTTGATATTCACACCGAACAGAGAATAGCTATTATATCATATACTGTATTGTGAAGGCTATACGCCTATATACTATAATATTTCACATTTACGTACACATTTTTGGGATCCACGTTCACAATATTATAACGTGGAATCCTAATCGATCTGGACGGAGTAGCACGTGATACAAATAGTTCAAAGTTCAACATCTCCCGCCTACGCATAATCACATTTCTCCGATAAGTTGTAATTCTCTACCGTTTGAGATTAGATATATCACCGCTATCATTATTCAAACGTAGTTTATATATCCATTATAAGCCATTGTAATTCGGTCTATGTTGTTATTAGTTATTTCGTTTTCTATTTATTTCGGTTTTTATGTATATCATCCAACGACGCTCGTAATCAAACATATAATAAATAAAATATATCTTAATAGTAATAATAATAATTCGATACGAGTGCAATTTCAGTATGACCCACCCTTACATACATAATGTACAGGTTACGTATAACTCAATGTATATGTTAAGTGTGACCTATATATAGGACACCGTATTGTAGGTGTATCTATTAAGTATAACTAGAACGCACTATTAAAGAAAATTAACCCGTATACGGCATAATATTTTGACTAATACACTGTTAGAAATAAATGGTATAACATTGATTAAAAATGGTATAACCCAGTGGCGTCCTGGTATACCATTTACGGTATAACTAAAAAAAACAAATGTTATACTATATAATTTGTGATCTTATACCATTTAAATTAAGCTAGCTTATAGCTATATGGTATAACTAAAAAAACAAATGTTATACCATATAATATGTGATCTTATACCATTTAACGTAATTGTATGGTATAACTCGTATTTCCATATGTTATACCATATAATTCGTAATGTTATACCCTTATTTTTAACAGTGAATAGTACATGTGTATACACAGTTCTTGCATGATGGTTATTGTCATTATTAATACATTAATACACATGTATTCAGAGGTATTTTAATGAGTGTGGTGTTTTAAGCTAGATAGCTGTGGTCAGCTTATTGTTTCGCTGATTACTATTATGTAACGTAAGTAACTATAAAGCGGTTATCTTTTGTAGTCAGACTCTCAGAGTTAGCGTTATATTCTAATAAATCACTTAGTTATAACTATATATATATATATATATATATATATATATGAGACTAGATGATGTGAATGAAATACGTAATGTTATGATGATTCGTGATGATTGGAAGAAAATTGTAAAGAAGGGTCGAACGGGAGTTCGACATAAGTAAGTAAGTAATATATATATAGTTATATATACATCCTTGAATTTTATATTCTATAGAATAAAAACAACTCATATATATGCTGTTTTTAACGGCATATATGCTGTTTTTCAATAAACTAATAGTGGCGGTGAATCAATCGCGCTAGCATACGTCGTATTTATTGTTTAACTATAGAAGTGTGGAATCTGTTGATAACTATGATATGTGCTATAACAATAACAATAGTGGTGATACTAATGTCAGTATTGTTATTATATTATTAATATCTATATTATTCAGTGGTTTTTATTATATCGTTAACAATTTAAATATATTAATATGTTATTTTTTTAAATAAATATGGTAATAATATTACTAAATAGAAAAATAAAATAATTTAAATTTGAAAAAGAATATCAATAAATATACAATCAATGAAATATTATTGTAGGTGTTTATAAATTATACTATTGGAATGTTGTATTACGCAATACGTAATTAATTGTAAATACCTTCTATAGAATATATTAAACTCAGAAAGTGTTTTTAAAATTAGAAATATATTGTTAAAGCATATTTATGAGTTTAATAATAATTAGTGTGTGAACTTATTAAATATTAGAAATAAAATTGAAATTAATAAATCATAAACTATGAATTGTATGAAAATCATAAACTGAAATTATTATATTTATTTAATATATTACGCGATTTTAATAAAAAATCTTAGAATTAATAAATTTGTTATATTTAATTTCTAATTAAATTAAATTTATTTTTTAAATTATTAAATAAAAATAAATTAATATTTATGATTAATATTTTAAATATAAATATTTAAATAAAATGAACATATTACTATAATTTAAGAATGATTCTCATATTTTCAGTTATTTTTCATAATCTAATAATATATTTAGACTAACCCTGAGGATATCCCGTCAAATATAGACAACGTTTTAACAAAGAAAGGTGGGTCTTAATCATATGTTTGAAAGCAGATGTGGAAGTGATGAGGCAAACTGAACAGAGGAAGTAGTTCCATATATGTGAGTCAGATATTGACAAGGATAAATAAATAAACAAATCTATTTAAAATATATGAAAAATCTCCGAAATCTGGTTTCTTTAATATTTAATTCTTTATTCTTTAATATTCCATACAAAATATAATATATTATAATATCTATATATTATAATCTATGATAATTATAATTATCATTCATTTGTAAAAGTACTTTTATTAAATTAAATATATGTTGTACATAGTTTAGTAAAATTAAAAATCATATTAATTTAATATTATTATTTAATATTATATAATACATAACAAATTCATAACAAAATACTTCCAAGCATACATACATACGACAACTACATAAATGCATAGAATTTATCATATGATTTTTCAATTATATAATTACATCTTAATTCAGGTCGCTCGTAACATGAATATTTGGTATAACGACACAATTTTGAAGTATACCTTATCTTATCAATAATTATCTAATAGTTTCTTTTATTTTTATTGTCTAATTGTTTAAACGGTTTAAAACGCTTATATTAATTAATATATCTATTTTTATATAGCTATCTATCTAACTTACAAACTCACTCTATTACCAGTACATCAAGCAACACAAGCATCACCAAAACCTAATAATGATATCAACATAGATGAACTAATCTCCCAAACCTACACATTTAATCATGTTATGGACAGCATTACTAACATAAAAGATCAACAAATTAATATAACTAAGATTATAAAAGCAATTATTAAATTTCAACCGTCACCCTCTAGATAAATTGCATCAATTAAATGTCCACTGAATAAACACATTCATCACCTCACTCCCTAACAATTTCTAAACCTAACCGAAATTTAAAAAATAATTTAAACCTATCTCGCAACATTACAATTCCAAACAAATACTCTAAACCTATCGCATATAAAACATCACCCACATCAAAGTCAGCTTTCCCAGTCCGATAATCCTCTTCGCCATAACAAATAATCTTATGTCCTACAACTCGAAAATCAAATACGTATTCAACAGTAAAACAAACGACAACGACAATTACGTCACTACCACAACAACAACATTCATTGGAAAACACCTCCCTTAACCCTATGGTGCACCCATTCCTGTTATTAAGCATTAGAGTAAACTCTTCAACAATAGCACATGCATTAATATGTGAAATACATCTAATACTGCGATAAATTCATCTAAACATACATATCCACTAATCATACTCAACATAATAACTTACTACCTGTACATCATAAGTGTAATGAAGATTTAGATATTACTAGTACTCACTCCACATAAACCACCCCATCACCAACTCCTACTCCGTGACCACCAATTATGAACCCTTCCCCACCCCCCTCACAATGACACTCAATTCTAAATGTGCACAAAAATAAACATATGCCTTGCAAAACCACTTTAACAAACCTGACCCACCACACACTGCAATCACCTTCTACACCTTTAACTACACTTCCCAATCTTCCTCAGAACTAAATAACTGCCTAATTAAATCTGCACTATTAAACACCTGCTCCATCTGTAACAAGATACCACTTATCCTAGAACATGCTGCAGAACATGACCTTGATCTTATATTCACCACAGAAACATGAAATACCCCTTATATCATTTCTGAACATTGTTCCTTACTCTTTTTTTTATCATTTTCCTAGACGTAATACCCATAATTATGGAGGATGTATTGGCATTATATATACATCCTCCCTTCACGTATCCCCTCTACGTGACCATAATAATGCTCACTCTGAGGCGTTTACCTGTTCCATTAGTCCCCCACACTCCAAGACTTTTAATATATCACTTTTTTACCAACCCCCCTCTTCCTCAATCCATTTATTCATCTCTGGGTTTTATTCATTTACCCATCTAGTTTCTGAATCTAATATCATTAAGGTGATTTTAACATTGCTACTAACATATCAACTATTCATTCTAAATCTCTACTCAATAAACTGTCATCCTCCAATCTTAAACTTCGTAATATTTACCCTGCACGCACACATGGTAATATATCTGATCTCCTATTTCCCCATAAGTCATCCAACTTGATTTGTTTTCCCCGTCGGCCCTCGTATTTCTAATCATCAAATTATATATTTTACCATTCAATCCCTTAAACTGCCAAATCCCACTGCCACGGTGCTCGACTACAAGGTCACGAGCTCAGCATCGCCATCCGTTACGTGAACTTGTGTCTGGCCAGGCGAGGAACACTTCTCGCTGTTCTCGCCCGAGCTGCGCCAGTGCATCGCTTTCGATAAGGAGCGCCGTCAACTGCCGTCCTACATCACCGATAACATATTGCCGGTGTCATATAATAAATCGTCCCCATTCCAAAAATCGTCCCCGATTGTCACGTGACTAAAAAATCGGTGATATTTCCCTAAATACACATACGAATCGCTTCAAATTTAAACCACATATAACTAATATGTATATACACAGATTTGGAAAAAATCAACTTCTAATTATGCATTAGAAGAAAGCAATACACAAATATATAACGTATATCGGAAATGACTTTGAAAATACCATATTACACGATAATAAATTATATTTTAAAATTATGAATCGACAGAAGTTATTATTTTTCAATTTTAAGTATAATACTATGAGATCATATTCTAAATTTGGCTCTATATACCATTTTAATTAAAAAATATTATACGCATTTATATTCGTAAATATAAACATATACCAAAGGGCTTTGGATATACTCAATTTATAACTTTATGCGGGTGTCGCGCGTTCAACACCCGCATTAAATTCCATTTACAACTTGTTCAATAATTAACTAAAAATGTGTATAATGTTTTTAATTAAAATGTTACATAGAGATAATATTAGAATACCATTTTATAGTATTATACCTAGAATTGAAAAATAATAAGTTCTGTCAATTCATAATTTTAAAATATTAATTTAGTGTCGTTTAATCTGGTATCATGAAATTCATCTCCATTCTACTTTATATATATATATATATATATAGTAGAGTATTACTTTCTTTTGATACATAATTAGAAGTTGATTATATCCAAATGTGTGTATATAAATATCAGTTATATATGGTTTAAATTTGAGGCGATTCGTATGTGTATATAGTGAAATATCATCGATTTTGTAGTCACGTGACAATCGGGGACGAATTTTGGAACGGGCCGATTTATCATATGACACCGGCGTCGAGTGAAACCCGCGCGGCCGCCATCTTTAAGCAATTCCTGCCGGCCACGGTGTCGCCGGCTACGTCGGTCTGCGTCGGTCATCCTCGTCGCTAAGCCGTCACCATCACGCAGCCTACAGGCGATACTATATGTATACATCACCGGATGCTGGCTCACTCGTGGCATAGCCGAGCTCACCGAAGCCGTGCGATTACACTCGAAACGATAACGTCAAAGGCTCGAAGCCTCACCCGCTAACCATAGAAACGCCTACGCGACTCGTTCTTTGCGCGAAACAAAAATCATCACCACTCACAATTTCAACGCTTTTTGACAATTTGATCCCTACTCAAACTTAAATTACCAACTAGTTGCACTAGAAGATCCACCGATACGCTTCTACTTCGACTACCTCCTGAACACAACTTCCATTCAACTAACACTCGCGCCTGGGCAATATCCGTCCCGTACTCGTGGAACACTTTCCCTACATCCGTACTACACCAACTCTAAACTTCAAGAAATTACTGAAAACCCATTTATTTAATCTGAAACATAAACATCAAATATATATGGAAAAAAATATTCTAACAAAATTGAACATATTACAATGATTTAAAATGGACATACAGTTTAATTTTAAAATAATATATATATATATATATATATATATATATACACATATATATATATAATAATAATAGTAAATATATTTTAGTGACATTTATATTTGAAATTTCTATAAATTCACATTTATTATATTATAATTAAAATTAAAATGTAAGTATATATATTTATAAATATATAATTATTATAACTATAATATAGTTCTACTATGGGTGGTATTTATTGTTTTACGATGTAAACGTGACTCTTATTTCCGCACACGTTATACGCGTTTTTACGTCCAGGAATGTCGTTTAAATCAAGTGATCGTTATGTAAGATTAGAAAAACACATTATATCGGAGTTTTCGTCCTTATAAACGCGTCATATATCATCAGATAAACTAATTGTTACATAAATTAGCGAGTCATAGACAACAAGTTTATTACGTAATAAATAATAGATAAGTGCCACGTCATAAATAGAGACATGACTATATTTTTACTTAAAGTGTATCATTTAAAGGAGAGATGGGAGTTTAACTTTGGTAATGCGTAGAAATAAATAATACTTATTTCTAAATGTATTGTAAAATTAAAAATTAATTATTTTTAAATTCAAAATAAATAAATAAGATATATATTTCAAATAGTTGATGTAGTATACTATATATATAGTATACTATATATGTAGTATATAATGTGTGCAAAGCCTGGTAATTTCAATACATGTCGGTTTTTCTGAACGTATATTTAGATCTAATCAATTAGCAATTTCTAAGTTATTAGCAATGTCTGAGTTATAGACGATGTGTGTTTTCCGAAATACCCGACGCGCATGTCACAGAATGCCGATCTATAGAACGTGTATACACGTATATTTATAAATAGGGAAATCACCCATTCTATTGGCTGAGTGATTAATGGGTATAAATAACAACTGTATGAATAGAAGTACATTTGTCATTCATGTATATATATATATATTCAATTTAAATTCACATTCATTTTTAATTCACTTTAAATTCACTACCGATATTAGAATCGTGTACTTTTCCATATATCTATAAATAGCCATGGAAAATATATAATACTCGTTTGTAATAAATTAAGATTGTATAATTAAATCATAGCACACCTATGTGTGTGTGATTGTATGAGTGTAAGTGTGTGCGCGTGTGTTTTTGTATTCGTATGCGTAATATTGTGATGAACTTTCCGTTATGATATAATAATGACATAATACCCCATCCCCCTCCTCCTCCTCCTCCCCTCACCCCCCTCCTACTTTTCATTTCCTATATTAAGCATACATACCATTGCCAGCACGGTATATACACAACGCCAATGATGTATTAACATGATAGCGGCTTCGAATGGACAGTAGAGTAACATGGTTATAAGTTAAAACTTCATCTAAGTTCCTGCGATGGGATGACAGATAAATATTTATATATATATATAATATATATATATATATATATATATATATATATATAATATATATATATATATATTGATAACAGTTACATTTTCCTGATATCTACATGTTTTAATAAATTAGCTGTCTTCAATAATTTCACAGTGATAGTATACTTAAATATATTTAAAACAATAGATGAATTTTAAATTTAAATATCTACATTTGTATCGTTCATTATTATTAACATCGTCGATATGTTTACGTGAGGGTTTATTCCTTAAAATATAAACATAACGAGTATATCCTATCGATAACATCGCATATACCGTATATATATATATATATATATATATATATATATGATATACGTGTGTATTATATAAATATATGTTTATATATATATATATATTACAATATTATATATATATAAATATTTAAGAACGTAACTAATTCACAATAATAATGTTATACCATAACTGAAACGTAAAATTAATAAATTATATATTACAATAAATGCCGTGATTATAATGTAAACAATTGATGATTTAATTGATGTTGCGCATGCGTTAAGATGGGCGTGGTTGACACCTATGTACAATGTACATGGCTATGTGTGAATACGTGCGCTATATTCTCTAGGTAATCGGGTGACACCCATCTCGCCTACCATCTCGTGCTTTATCGCGTGATCTCGCGCAACCCATCTCGTGCTTTATCGCGTGATCTCGCGCATCTCATCTCGTGCTTTATCGCGTGATCTCGCGCATCTCATCTCGTGCTTTATCGCGTGATCTCGTGCATCTCATCTCGTGCTTTATCGCGTTATCTCGAGCATCCCATCTCGTGCTTCATCGCGTGATCTCGCGCATCTCATCTCGTGATTTATCGCGTGATCCCTCGCATCCCATCTCGTGCTTTATCGCGTGATCTCGCGCATCTCATCTCGTGCTTTATCGCGTGATCTCGTGCATCCCATCTCGTGCTTTATCGCGTGATCTCGCGCATCCCATCTCGTGCTTTATCGCGTTATCTCGTGCATCCCATCTCGTGCTTTATCGCGTAATCTCGTGCATCCCATCTCGTGCTTTATCGCGTTATCTCGAGCATCCCATCTCGTGCTTTATCGCGTGATCCCTCGCATCCCATCTCGTGCTTTATCGCGTGATCTCGTGCATCCCATCTCGTGCTTTATCGCGTTATCTCGAGCATCCCATCTCGTGCTTTATCGCGTGATCTCGCGCATCCCATCTCGGGCTTTATCGCGTGATCTCGCGCATCCCATCTCGTGCTTTATCGCGTTATCTCGCGCATCCCATCTCGTGCTTTATCGCGTGATCTCGCGCATCCCATCTCGGGCTTTATCGCGTGATCTCGCGCATCCCATATCATGCTTTATCGCGTGATCCCTCGTGTGATAATTCGTTATCGAAAGTAGAAGTTACAGCGTATTTACCGAGGACATGTGTTCGGTATAGGAATGCAGACTTCGTATCGATGCAGCAGTAGTAATAGTAAGGGTAGTATCGACATTATGTGGTAACGTACTTATAAGTAATATATATGTCATTTCATGTATATTACATATCTATATGTACATATATATAAATATATATATATATATATATATATATATATATTTACGTATGTGTATATGTATGTATACAGACGTATTGCACCGAGAATATATACACGTGATTACATTATAAAGTTACTTCCAACTTAGGTTGTTTATAATGATTACGGTTTTACACCTGATAATAATACCGCGTTTCCTATAGGCTTCGTATATAATCTACTGTTCCCAATCGTATGTAACATATATGTTGATATACGTATACGTATATATATATATATATATATATATATATATATATATATATATATATACATGCATGATTATAATCTATATATACATATATGAAACATACACTCGGCTATTATGTAATGACCCTGTACATTTATATCCCATATGTATTATAACGCCTACAGGTGTATATACCTGTATACAGGTGCTGTTTACGAGTAACAAACCACGTGTGAAGGTCAAATGCAATGGTTGTCATGGTTACAATAGTGTATAGTATACACTGTATACACACTCCTATAGAGATATATCTCCGTAGGAAGCAGGCGAAGTTATATAAGAAGTCGTGTTATACTGACATGTATATATACCGTGTTAATGTATACTTACTCTTCGTACCCTACAGTGTGTATCGTGTTAACTATGGCAACATATGTGTACTATATAAGTATATATATATACCTATAGGTATACCAAAGATTTTGCGAAGCAAATATATTATGCATACCACGTAATTCAGTAATAACCGATGCCGCTGCTAGCAGTAGTATCGAATCACTGAAATATATGTTGGTTCGGCTCTGTTTTCATACAAAATGTTTTCATTGCTCTATTAAATTACATGCAATATAAATTAGCTTTTACTCACAAAATATATACTTATAGCATTTAAAAATACATATCATATTTGTTTGTTATATATTAGTAATGAACACTTAGTTTTCATCATATAGATATTAATTTAAAGCATATTATTTAACATTTTAAAAGTATATAGTTTAATACACATTACATAATAAACTACACATAGTTCATAAAAGTAACCCGATATAGGTGGTACTGGGGTATTGTGTATACAAATTCGAATTACAATATTTCGCGTAAGTGTTATATCTTTCCTTAGCAAAATCGTTGGGTATACTATACTCGTTAGATATAAAATTAGTCAGATATGTATGTAGAACAATCCGTGAATCATGTGCCAGTGTAAATAAGATTAGTTATTGTTGTTTTTATCATAATTTTTTTAATTGTCTTTAATTTATTAATGTCTTATTAATTTATTAATGTCTTATTAATGTATATCATTAGTTAATATTTATATGAATTCATTGTTCGATTATTGATTTCGGCTATTATCGATATATAAATAAATAATAAATTTAAAACTATTTAGAGTACCGTAAACAAATATTGTATATATATATAATATATATATATATATATATATATATATATATATATATATATATATACGTATAAGTATTGCAGTATATATTTTTATTTAATTTATTGTATGTATGTCTTGTTATGACTATTGTTGATATCATATAATACAGTACATTTGTGGACGAGTATCTGTATAATATAACACTGATAACATTGATAACAATGATACTACCGATAACATTATTACATAACATATTTTATATCTAAACGAACTGGAACAAGAAATAACATCATAATATAAATAATAGCCACACACTTACATCATATATATGGCTAACATTAATAATGTGCAATATTACATATACATATATGTATACTCTATTATATACAATATATTCACACTATATTAGACACAATAGTGTCTAATATATACTACCGAACATATGCGTGGTTTGTATACAAGCGAAGATATCTGATCTATAGAATTAGTGGATTTACATAACTTAACCTAATTTAGGAAATAACATTTATTCTATTGAAATAATCTACCTTTTAAAATATAATATCATATAATAAGTTGTTTGTAATATAATATTACGCACGAGGTAATGTCATTTAATATTGTAATTTTTAAAATATTCATTTCTATTATAATAGTTATTATTATATAGACTCAATATTGAACTAGTAAAGTTAAACTACTAGTAATATACTACAGTATATTATAGTATTGTAAAGCTATATATATATATATATATATATATATATATATATATATATATATATATATATATATATATATATATATATATATATATAGTATACAATAGTATGTAACATCATATAAGGTCTATGATACAATATATGAAGAATATTATAACTTCTACTTTTCTATATATTAATATTATACAACATATATATATATATATATATATATATATATAAACGTAGCAACGCTGATTTCACGCAATTACTCGTACTACATATATGTTATAACGACCGATAACGATGTCACCATGGACATGTGCTCGCCGCGAGGACATGGACACATAACTTTTTACGCCCCGTCGCTCTCTCTCTCGCTTATCTATAGGTTACATAGACGCGATGATTTTGTGTCCGCTCGATAATGGTGATGAGTCACTTCGCTCGCGGTATGCGTCACCGAGCAGGGGTCAAGCAGCGATATCGCGTGCCTGGATATGTATTGTTCGCGCTAGCGCGGTTCTATAAACCACAGATACCTATAGTTATAACTATACTATAGCTCTATAAATCAACAATACAATTCGTTATATAAATAAACAATACGCCTATTTATATAATTCAACAATACCAATAATTCTATAAATCAACGATACATATATAGGCAGGGAAGATGCGTACGTTTATTTAATATACGAGTAATTTAATTCGTGGCGCGCGTAGAGTCGGTGCGATAACATTATCGGTGCGGTGTGGTGTGCGGAGTGGTGTGCGGAGTGGTGTGCGGTGTGGTGTGCGGGGTAGTGTGCGGTGTGATGAGCGGAGTTGTATTAGTTATGGTGCGGTAGGTTACTTTTCGGCGCGATACATTTCTGTGATTTTATGTATTAGTAGTAGTTACAAATGTTAAATAAATTGTTAGGAAGTGAGATGTGGTGTGTACACGGTTGTTATGCTTTGTTGCTATGCGACATCATGATGGTGTGGTGTTATACATAGAATAGGTATTATGTATGGTGTGATGATAACTATATATAATATAGAGAGATGAATATATATATAAAGAGAAAGAGAGATACATATATAGCTAGCTAGCTAAGTGATAGAGAGGGAACCGATGGGTGGGAGGATAGTCCCCCCCCCCCAATATTGTAATTCAGTATCTATATATATTATATTTTAATTATAATATATAATAATAAATACATTTTACAATCATAAATAACTGTGAAAATACATTAATTAAAATATCGGAGTAATATATTAAATATTTGCATCACACATATGTATTAATTAAACAATGTTTATTAATATAGTGGGCGATATAGTATTCACTAATTCACATTATATCGTATCCAGTTTACATTAATCAAGCAGGTAGGGGTCATATATATATATAGATCTATCTTCATTGATATGTCATCATTAAGTAAACGCGAGTTATCTGGTCAATTAGTGTGAATTAAGTATAGTACAAATAATGTTATGTAGCTATTTATTAAATTAATATATTACATATTATTGTCCTTATTTAATATTTATTTGTATTTATTCCAATAACATATATTTTAGTTTGAAAATATTTCAACTTTATAATTTCCATATAATCCATAAATATACACCCCTAGGATTATACCTATATATATATATACATATATATACAGTCAAAGCTCGATAACTCAACATTGACGGGACGGAGTTTTCATGTTGAGTTAGCGATTATGTTGAGTTATCGGATGTATACATTAATGACTTAATTAATGTTTTGTTCACATAAATGCATTCAAAATAGTACTCGTATGATAATATAATAATTGTAATTGTATTTTTACGTTTATATATTTATATCCATATATTATTAAATAAAACCATGTTGAATAATGTATGTTGAATTATATTTGTTGAGCAATGTAGTTTTATTACATGTAAAAGATACGAATCCAACAACTATGTTTCTGATATTTTGATTTTTCATAAATGTTGAATTATCGGATGTATATTTACATGTAATGTATATATATATAGCCTATAGGCTAGTATTATAAAAACGATGTTGAGTTATATGTATATTGAGTTATATTTGTTGAGTAATAGGGTTTTTGTTAACATGTAAAAGATACGAATCCAACCAAATATTTTTTGGATGTTGAGTTATCGGCAATGTTGAGTTATCGGCATGTTGAGTTACCGAGCTTCTACTGTATACATATATATTAATATGTGTTCGTACGTAATTAAATTTACTTACAAATCAATAAATAACCGTAATAACTTGACATATTCGAATATATTGAATAGTTATTATATCTGAAACCCGATCACTATAATTATAGATACATGAAACCCAACCGAATACATATGTTATATAATAACTACAGTTATGTAACTATGTACACCCTGGAGAGATGCACCCTATAGAGATAGGGTGATTATAACTATAATAGTACCATAATAGTACAATACTTTTGAAACATGTAATTAAAATACAATGAATATACATATATATATAATATTTCTGATAGATAGATAGATAGATACATTCATAATAACTTTATATCTATCTGGGCTCACTCTAGTTTATTACGATGAAACATTATGATTAGTATTACATTTATTATATATATATATATATATATATATACACTATAAAACCGTAAAATATAAGCGATATTGTAAGTATTGACAAAACAATGGTAATATACAATGTTTTAAATGATAAAATAGCATATTTTTAAATGGCGCACTATCCTATTTAAATTGGTACACTATCTCATTTTCAAACGGTAAACTAAGTTATAATGTGAATGTTATAATTGTATATTAGCCAGTTTAAAAATGTTATTTTATAGTGTTTTCAAATGGTACACTAACATTTAAATGACATATTAGTTCGTTTTAAAAATGTATACTACCACATGTTAATATGGTACTATATAGTCCATGTTCAAATGGTACAATATAATACTTTCAAATGGTAAAATGTAATACTTAAATATGGTATACCTATATATATGTATACATTATCTTTGTACACTACCCATTTTCTATTGGTTTATTAAGATGATATAATATCACATTCTTTAATGATACATTAATATGGTCCAATAGCCCGTTTTCAAATTTTCACACATATGTGGAATTTGTGGAACAGCTAATGTACGGTATTGTCAAAGACCCTAATAAATCATTCATGTATATTTATGTAAGCAGTTCATTCCGATACTAATAAGTATACTTATTATATGATATATATATATATCCTATCAACCTATTATATTTAGGACAACATTAAAATCTGTTTTATTTACAACTAAATTTTACATATTTAAATACTGTAATCTACTCATAAGACCATGGTCATCTATAAAATATAAACTGTATAGTATACAATGAACATAACTATGTATATGTGGTTAACCATATACTAATGAACTTGTTATGCAATACTACCATAGTGATACAAGATTATACATTATTAGAATCAACAAAGCGACGGGTATTGAAATTTAAAAACAAATCTCAATAACTGCGATTATATTACAAAACTGAACATTCCTCTCTGTATCTTATCTCCGATCCGTAGAATAGAAATATACAATTATATGTACGATCACTTATGCAACTCTTATTATTATATAACTATTATGTAACTAGGGTGAATAGACGACGTAATTATGTGGGTGTGTGGTTGGGGGGTGTTTACACACCTGGATATAACATTGTATGAAGTGTTGTATTGGTGTCGAGATCTGCCGATAGGGGGCCCCAGATAACCTGTGAAAAACCCATTTGATACCGAGTATTATCATATTATCATTGGTAAATTACATTATTTATTTATATATATATATATATATATATATATTTATGCTCCAATATATATTTAAAAAACATTAAATGAATTATTCGTAGATGTATACAAATTATATTTAATATTACATATTCTAGTAGATTTTAGACTAGTCATTAGATATTATCTACACAAATTAAAATGGTTAGGAGTATCTTCCAGAATTAATTAAACATTTTTATGTTTAATTAAAAATTAACTTATTCGTGGAGAACCAACCTATTTATTAATGTTTCTATCAGAGAAAACAATTGACTATTCGAGGCGGTATCCGATGGAACTCTAGAAGGGCGTCGATGTCGACTCAACATTACAAAGAGGTAATGCAGGATGTCTGCTGCCTCGATGTATCATAAGCTACCTCTGGCGATAAGAAGTGCGCTTCCCATTTCAATCTTCCGCAAAAGACTGAAGAAACATGTTGTATTACAATTATTGTGTTTAAATACTTTGTTAATTAACATTATTATTTGATTACATTTTAGAGAATTGTTTCTACTATTATTTAAGTATCTAAATAAACTATTATTATTATATGTTATATAGAAATATGATATGGTATTAATGGTGTTATGTATACATATATGTATTTGTTTAATGTGTATATATATATATATACCTATAGGTAATGTATTGATATTTATTATATAGTATTTAGATATTATATTTGACATATTATTTATATTAATTAATATATATATATAAATATTTAACTATACTTAATAGTTTACTATAGTTAACTATTGATGATATTTTCAATTAACAGTTAATTATTAGTAAATTACTAAATAAACGGTAAACATTAAACATTTACGTAATATTATCACGACGTGTAAATAACGAATATATTAAATAAATGAATTGTATATATACATTATATAATAGTATGATTTATATGGATAGGTAAATATTAAAAATAAATTTTATAATATAAATAAAAAAATATAGATACCTACATATATTAAAATAGTACATTATTATATATATATATATATATATATATATATATATATTTATAAATAAAAACTTGATACAATTATTAATTTTTGATGTGAATATATTTGTTATTTTGTTGATTTGAATACAACTGCAGGTAAATATAGTTTATGTAATTTATATTATGATTATACCATATAATTAATTAGACTTAAGTCATTTTATTCTATATTAGATTAATATTATTATTATTATTAATCTTAATAATTAATTAATAATGAAAATGTTTATAAATATTTTAGATTATAAATAATTCTGAATTATTTTCATAGAGCCAACTAATTTGTTTCACTTATAAATATACATATAAATAAATATATATATATATATATATATATATATATATATATATATATATATATATATATATATGTGTGTATATATATATAATTATATTTATCATTTAAATTTAATATATTTATTTATCATAATGATAGTGTTATTTATATTATGTAAATACAATTTAATATTTACCGCGGTCCAATTAAACAATACTACGATCACATTACATAACTCCGAGTCGTTATAACAATGACATAACACCCGCTCGATCAGCTCAATCAGCATTCGTCATCTCTATGACGTCACCGGCCGGGGAACTATATATACACCGGAGTTTTCTCTCTATATAACTCCGCTTTCGCTATATATATAAACACGCGCCTATACACTCATGCCGCCTCAATGCGGATCCACGCGTCCGGTATGTGACGTCACTAGTGATGACGTCACGCGACGATTACGTAATAGCGGATTACGACGACGAGCAGGAGGAGAACAATGGATGCCGACCGGATGTACGTCCCACGTGACTACGCGTGTGTGGTATATTAACGCGAATAATTATAATCGTATTTTATTGATGCGGTTTGTATCGTTTGTAGAGCTAATTAGTTAATCGATTTATCGCCAGGATAGGCGATACATGTTATATTAGCTGTAATATGTAGTATTATTGATTGAAAGTTTATTTAAATACTTAAATAAATCATGAATAATTTCTCAAAAGTGTATATATATAGAAATACAAATAATACAATTAGGTAAAAATATAAATACCATTAATAATAATACAATAAGATAGAATAAGCCGTAAGGAATTTAATAAATAATATAATAATGACAATAATTTATTGTAGTATTATGTTACTTATTTACTATACTAATTATATTTACTAATTTATCGAGTTTTAAAGTTAATATATCTCAAAAAAATAATAACTGTTCACAATATTTCTCTCATAAATTACCCTGATACCAAGTATAGTATTACCACTTATATATATATATATATATATATATATATATATATATATATATATAACTGCCCGTTTGGTTTGGCTAAGACAAGAGACACGTGGATAATATTGTAATAGGAAGTAGGACCTGCGTCGAAGGTTCAAACATTTCCCGGACAAATAAAATAGGTGTTACATTAATATTTAGAAGCGATCTAATATCATCGTTAACATCATGGATGCCTTAACACTAGAGAATATTCGAAGAGATATTAGATCTATATGGTTATAAGTGAAAAATATATACGTTCTTTAATGGGATGTAAGGACTGATTTATGAATAATAATAATTCAGTAGTCTATATTATAGAGTAAAGTATACTATAGTATACTTTATAGGGTAACATTTCAATATAATGATGTTTACAAATAAATAAATATTCAATTGTTAGGTTTCGAAACATGTTACATACAAATATGTATTGAAACAAATGAAACATTGAAATAATATGTTTCGAAACAAATTAAACATTGAAATAATATGTGTCGAAAAAAATATATCGAATCATTTTTATTTAAAAAATATGTTTCGAAATAAATAAAACTAAAATTTGGGTATTAAATAAATTAAAATATAATAATAAATTAAATTTATATAATTTCTATTTAATTTTATATATATAAAAATATAAAATGAAGTAGCCTAATTGAAGTTTTATTTCATATCATAAGATATACAAATAATTGAATCAATACAAAATGTATTTGATTTTTAATAATTTACTAAATATGAAGGGCGCTCCTCCTTCGAGGCACGGTCGCAGTATAGATATCGATACATTTTCATAAAACATAAACAAAATTATTCCATAGAACTACTATTTAATGTGTAATTTAGTATCTGTGAAAAAATTGTATACAAAAACGATCTATAAATTGTCAATTTTTACGCTAGGTATGTATATATTAGAGTCGCTACAGAAAATAACCATAGTAGCTTTTTTAATAATTGTTAGTATTATATAGAGAATTTATATTTATATAAATAAATGTAAAGAATAATTTTATCAAAAATATTTCAAGTAATTCTAGATTCATTAACAAAAAATAATAATTTTTATATATGTATAGAAATATATATGTTAAAAAAAATGGCTCAATACTATGAATAGTTCTATTGTAAACGGTATTTGAATAACGTTATATATTTCCTATCTACTACATGTAAAGTAAATTAAATTTCGCTATACTGTGACCATAACCTGATAAGATAAACTAATCAATTAACTAACTTTATTTAATATTTCAAATAATTAATTATTTAGATTTTCCATTATGATATTATTATAATAATAATACAATCAGATTTGGCAATTGCATAGGTGAAGGAAGAAAAAGAGCTATTCGAGTATTTCGAGAAAAAATCATATAGGAATATAATTTAAAAATAAGTAATAGTAGAATAATAAAGTGAGTAAAAAATTAAATTATTAAAATAAATCATAAACTCATAAATCACAAATATCTATTGTATATAAAATTTGCGAATGTGGATTCATCAAGTCCAAAACCTTAGAGAATATATTTTCACCAATAGTATATACACTGGTAACATTTGGAGCAAGAAAATGCATCTATACTATCCGATATAAAATATGATAAATTTATGAATTAAGAGTCAACGAAATACAAAAAAATAATAAATTCCATCATTATATTACTAACTCTTAAAAATAAACATATGAAATATTAAAAGACAAAATTAATTACAAATAATACAATTATAAATATTAAATAATTTATAAATTTATATTCTTTATAAATAGCAGAACCTTATTTAGATAACATATTAAAAATACAATAATATTATTAAAAAACTCCTCGTAATCTAATCATCATTTAAATATATATATATATATATATATATATATATTTTTTTATTATTTTATAAAAAAATATATTACAAAATTATAGTAAATCAAATAATAGTAACAACACTACACAAATAAATTATTAATAAACATAAAACCTTAAATTAAAACAAAATAAAAATAAAATAAAAGCAATAATTAGAATAATAATAATAATAATATTATTATAACAAATTAGTCAGTTAAAATATTAAATAAGTCATTTTAAAATTAAATTATATTATAAGACGCATAAAAGTTAAATATAATTATGTCATGAGTCAAAAAATAGTAAAAATTCATATTTTATAAATTAATTTAAAAATTAATAATATTAATATTTGAAATCTGAAATCTTTCTAATTTATTTATCTAAGATATTCCATAATCTATGAAGTGTGATAGATAAACAGAAAGATTTTCTATATGTTATAACTTTAAATCTGTGAAATAAATATGTATTATGTATTTAATTGAATATCATTTTAAAAGGCAAATTAAGCAAATTAAAAGGTAATAGATTATTCCTGGCCCTAAACATAAACTTCATGGTATTAATGTTGACGATATCATAAAATTTTAATGACTTGTTAATAATTATATTTGTTTTTAATACTTATTAAATATGAAGGGCGCTCTCTCTTTAAAAAGATAAAATAATCATTTAACTAACTTTATTTAATATTTCAAATAATTCATTATTTAATTTTTCCATTGTGTTATATATATATATATATATACTAGCTGTTTTGGCCCGATGTATGTGCGGATAGTTGATAATTATGAGTTATTATTAGAAAATTGCATGATCTAGGAGTATTTTAGAAATAAGAAATATATTATTTATTTGATTTAAATTAATTATGTTATAAAAAACAAATATTGAGAAATTAATATAATATACATAATAAATGGGAGTTAGCCCTATCGGAGTTAGCATTATCTGAATTAGCCCTATCTGAGTTAGCCCTATCTGAATTAACCCTATCGTAGTTAGCCATATCGGAGTTAGCCCTATCTGAATTATCCCTATCGTAGTTAGCCCTATCTGAGTTAACCCTATCTGAATTAGCTCAATCGGAGTTAGCCCTATCGTAGTTAGCCCTACGGAGTTAGTCCTATCTGATTTAGCCCTCTCTGAGTTAGCCCTATCTGAATTATCCCTATCGTAGTTAGACTTATCGTAGTTAGCCCTACGGAGTTAGTTCTATCTGAATTAGCCCTATATGATTATCCATATCTGAATTAGCCTTATCTGAGTTAGCCCTATCTGAATTAGCTCTATCGGAGTTAGCCCTATCGTAGTTAGCCCTACGGAGTTAGTACTATCTGAATTAGACCTATCGGAGTTAGCACTATCGTAGTTAGCCCTATCTCAATTAGCCTTATCGTAGTTAGCCCTACGGAGTTAGTTCTATCTGAATTAGCCCTATATGATTATCCATATCTGAGTTATCCCTATCCGAATTAGCCCTGTCTGAGTTAGCCCTATCTGAATTATCCCTATCGGAGTTAGCTCTATCTGAATTGGCCCTATCGGAGTTAGCCCTACCTGAATTATCCCTATCTCAATTATCCCTATCGGAGTTAGCCCTATCGCAATTAGCCTTATCGTAGTTAGATCTACGGAGTTAGTCCTATCTGAATTAGCCCTATATGATTATCCATATCTGAGTTATCCCTATCTGAATTAGCCCTATCTGAGTTAGCCCTATCTGAATTATCCCTATCGGAGTTAGCCCTATCTGAATTATCACTATCGTAGTTAGCCATATCTGAATTAGCCTTATCTGAGTTAGCCCTATCTGAATTAGCCATATCGGAGTTAGCTCTATCGGAGTTAGCTCTATCGGAGTTAGCCCTATGGGAGTTAGCCCTACCTGAATTAGCCCTATCGGAGTTATCTCTATCTGAATTAGCCATAACCGAGTTAGCCCTACCTGAATTAGCCCTATCTCAATTAGCCCTCTCTGAGTAAACCATATCTGAATTAGCCCTATCGGAGTTAGCTCTATCTGAATTATCCCTATCGTACTTAGCCCTACGGAGTTAGTCCTATATGAATTAGCCTTATCTGTGTTAGCCATATCTGAATTAGCCCTATCGGAGTTAGCTATATCTGAATTAGCCCTATATGAATTAGCCCTATCGTAGTTAGCCCTATAGGAACACCTCGTCTCTCAATAAAATAAGTTATATATATTCGTATAAGAATTGTATAATTATGAAATAAATTAAAATAAATTTAATAAATTATACGAAATTACCTCGTACGAGATTACTGGTAACCATGAATCTCATTGGATGAAATTAATTTTTATTAAAAAGCTCCACCTATTGATTATTAGAGGCGAATTAATTTAAAATCTTAATTTATAAATCCACTTTAATATATGATATCACGGTACAATGTAACATTTTGATAGTGCATATTAAAGAGGAATAAAAGATGAGTATAACTGGTGTCTTCCGATCTTGCATTTATTTTTTAATTTCGTAGAATCCATATCTAGATGCCGCATTGTTATATGTTTAGAGAAATATATATATATATATAGATATATATATATATATATATATATATATATATATATATATATATATATATATATTATGAATCCATCAACAGATGTATTTTAGAATGTCTTTTATGTACAATTTATAATTTAAATTGCGTTAACCTTTTAATATACATTGTTTTATTGAGTGTAATATTTATAGAATATTAGCTTTAATATAATAGAATATGTACATTATATGAATATATTAATAAAATAACCAGATTTGTTCATGTATTGAATATCCGGTTATATTTCATTGTGAATTTATAAGACTCAGGTATTTGTCAATGAAACAAATGCATAACATAACATATTCGTGTTTCATTAAATTATACGATAATCGGGTATACTCGGGTATACTCGGGTATACTCGGGTACCCGTTTACAAACCCTAATATATAAACTACTTAATATACCATTTAATACACTACTTTATAAGTATACTTATTAAATATCAGTACTATTTAATACATATATTTATATTTATATTTAATATATATATACACGTACATGGTATACTACGATGTTATGTGAACTATGTAGCCTACGCTTACAATAGTAATAGGTACGCCCATTACAGATAACAAGATAGGTGTATTACAGTATACCGATATATTCTATTTATAGATTTCTAGTTTCCAATCTATTAATAGAGGGAGATACTAGTAGTCGAGTTGTTGTTTCGTGGCACTCGATACTTTGTGTGCGATATCATTATATTTCAAATCGTTTAAATCATTATAAACAGGGTATATATATATACATTTATACCTATAGGGGTATATATCATATACTATAGACACTGGTACAAATAACCTTTAGTTTCATAAAGGTTTTATGAATATTTTGTTATGTATTCTCGTAAAAAGGATTTCATAATAATGTGTAATAAGGAATTACAAACCCTCTAATTAATACATTTTCAAAGAATGCTTTATTTATTAAAATTACCTAATTAAAGGGTGGGAAACCCCTTATTTCATATTCTCACGTCATTATTTAGTGCGAAAACGGCATAACTAAAGATTCATAAAACCTTTGATTAATGAGTAAAGGCTTTAATTCATGAACAATAAATATTTATTTATAAAAGTGTAGCAACCTCTACATATAATCATACACCTCATACCTTACACTACATGCTTGCATGGAATTAATAATATATTAATTTATTACAATATTATAGTATTACTTATGGGTTGAATTTAAAAATAAATTTAAAATTTAATTTAAATTAATTAATTTTTTTTTTAGAAAATAATACACGTTAACATGTAACAGGAGGTTATGTACTGCATTATCAGTGTTCACACGGGATATGATATGTAAGCGGTACAGCATATATGATGACATATACTTATATATAGAGTAAAGATACCTATGTATTTTACATGTTACATGTGACATTTAATGTACGATAGCATCTTCCAGAGTTGTCATGGTATGTATGCTATCAGTATATATATATTGTTATTTGATATTTTTATTTGGTGGAGTCCTTTCATCCCATCCAGGAACTAAGATGAAGTTTTCACTTATAACCATATATATGGCTCTAATGTCCCTTCGAAGCCGCTCTCATGTTAAGGCATCTATGGTTTTAACGAGAGCCGATCATTTATTTATACACAATTATATAAGATCACTTCTAAATAATATGTTAAGTCCCATTTTATAAAATTAATTAATGGTCCGGACGAGGCTCGAACCCGTGTCCTACTGCTTGTGATATATATATATATATATATATATATATATATATATATATATATATATATATATATATATAGGTAGATAACTTATATACATGTGTCATTTATAATATCCTCCTTGATAGAAGATAATAAGATCCTCTATAGACATGTCATGTGATATATAATATCAGTCTCATTAGAAAAGGTTCGTTGAAGATGTGGATTTAGGATTGATTCCCTGGTAAGTTAATTATAAAACGGTGAATTCACGTAATGAATAACACACACAAACATATATATATATATATATATATATATATATATATAGGGATATAACGATATAACATAGTAACATATCAGTTTGAAGATGTTCAGAAAACAAAACATTGAATAGATGATTTAATATGTTTTTATAGAAACAAAATTTCGTATACTGATTTTTATTATGATAAATATTATAAATATTTATTTTATATATATATATATTTTGATATCACATTATACCAATTATAATAAGCAGACGTTCGTCTAACGTCATTCGGTGAATAGAAAGTTATTGAGAGTAAAGATAGTTTTGAGACTTCGATTAAAAAAATTATAGAAGTTATGAGGCGAAGGGAACAGTAATGGGAGTTCCACAAACATATGTATGTGGGTTATATATATATATACTAAATCATATATGTTTTAATTACCAGGATTATCAAATATGGTTCAATATATTATATGAAATTCTTATATTTCCTCATTTTACTTACTGAATATCGACTATATTTAATATATTTTAAATATACAATATGAAGTACTAGCACTATTATTATTATATTAAAGTATTAAGTATGATGATATATCGAGATAACTAATATATTAAGTACAATAAGTAATTAGATATATAATATATTAAAACTTAAGTTAAATTGTAAGAAATATTATTAATTAGATAATGTATCGCGAAAGTTTAGCGAATAATAATTATAATTGTAATATTTTAAATAATTATTATTAATTGAAATATTTTCATTTCTGCACATAATAGTATTTCTCGGCATTTACAAATACACGTTTATTGAATACATGAATATATTATAATGAACATATTGGCATTTACTATTCACTATTATTTACACCAGACTCCGTAATTAGGTATTTATAATGAAAACTTATACAAATGAAAACTTAATTAAATTAATAACGAAAATTAAATAATAGTGTATATGTAATATATTTTTTTTTCATAATGGAAGTAGATAGAAGTTAAATATAAGTTTTAGTTAAATATTAGAATGAAAACATATAATATACATTTACTATATATATGGGAAACAATGGCCTTATATATACCATGGGTAAGAAAATGTCCAATTTTATTGATATCAGCAATTATATATTAAATAATTAATTAAATAATTTATTTATTTTCGTAACATGATTTTCTTTTTATACATTTTATACCTCACATATGAATCATATAAATATATATAGTATTAATCATTACAGTATTCATATCTCATCCCGTATTATTCGTCAATTAATCAGCGACGAAGAATTCGACTCGGTCTCATTTAAATATACTATTTAATAAGTCACCTATGAATGTGTCATGCGTATTAATCGCGTTATGTTAGATATGCCCATATTAGGCAGTACCCGGCCAGATGTATAATTATTGATATCGAGAATTAATTAGTTCGATAATATGGCAGGTAAGTATGCGGTAAATACAGATATTAGTGTGACTCATTCTCTTTAAAATCTCTTTAAAAATAACACATAACCGAATTATAGAGTTTCGAACGGTCATCCGATTCGATATCAGCGTATATATACGTATATATATATATATATATATATATATATATACGTATATATATAATATATATATATATATATATATAATATGACACATCTGTAGTCTCCTATTAAGTACACTATCGCATAGAGAATCGGTCCGATTGAATAGATCGTTATATTTAAACGGTGACCACTAGCGCCCCTAGCGACAGTTGATGACGTTAACGATAGCCGCTATCAATAGAGGGCGCGGCAGTCGTTACTCGCGTTTATCTCGTGCGTTGTGTTAATCGTGATGATCTATCTACAGATACGTATGCATATGGGCGCCCTTAAATCTAGTTAATCTAGTTATTTATTAATTATAGAGTATAGTCTATTTTTGGCTAAGTATGAAAGTTTGATGTAACTCGAGATCTCTCGATATTATTCGAGATAACACGATATATATTGATTTCATTCTATATCATGATTGTATTATTATTATCCTATTGATTTATAATTTATCTCTTATATGTATTATATTATAATGATAAATCAATGAACAATTCAATTTATCTTTGTTGTATTATTGATATATTAAATAATTATTATACTATATTATTAAAACTATATATGTGTCTCAGTTTTCTAATACGTACAGATAGTAGGGCACGGGTCAAGTCCCATCCACACCATAGGTTTTAAAATACTATTTGGAAGTAGTCTTATATAATTGTGTATACAATAATGATCGGCTATTGTTAACACCATGGATGACTTAACATGCGAGCGGCTTCGAAGGGAAAATAGCTATTATAAGCTATTATAATGGTTATAAGTAAAAACTTCAACTAAGTTTCAGTATGGGATATAAGATCCACTAAAATAATAACAATACCAATAACAATAATATTATATTATCATAATAAACCAATATTTTAGGCGAATTAATTTTAATTTTTAAATAATATATATTTTATTTATAATAATATATAGTTAATTTCTTACTGATTTATATTCATTTCTTATTTATTCGTATTTATTTATTATAAATAGCTTATTATATAATATTAAATCAATAAGAAATATATTTAATTTCTGATTTATTATTGATTTATATTGTGTAGGTCTTTTCAATTTATTATTAGTTTATTTTAAGTTTTTTGTTTACTTTTTTATTTTAATCGAATTTTTATTGAATCTGGTTAATTTTAAAATAATTCTGGTGATCTATTATAAATAATTACGATATTTTTTATATTATTTATGTCGACAATATAATATGTATTAAAGTATATTATTAATCAATTATAATCATATTGAAATCATTGATTTAAAAAAGAATGTTTGTATTGATTTTATATCAAATTAAAATTTAAAATCCTAGACAGTGTTGAAATACGATAAAATAACTCAATCATAAAATAAAAATATTACAAAAATGCAGACGTCCTTGGGTAATACCGTAATTAGTAATATTAGTTTATTATACATTTTAATATATAACTATTTTCATTTTTTTAATATATATATACTTCAGAGATATTTACGATGTATACGCATGCGCTTTTGTTATTGTTACGTAATCGTAATTGATTTTGTTTAGATTTACGATGTATACGTGTAATGTATTACATATACATCATATATATACAGTCAACCCTCGGTAAGTCGGACTACGGATAAGTCGGAATTCTCGATACGTCGGAAACATTTAGTTGGTTTTGTTGGATTTGCATCTAGTTCCATGTTAAATTAATATGATAAGTTGGATAAGTTTGATTGGATAAGTCGGAATTTTCTATAAGTCAGACACATATTATTGTCATTTTTATGATTTTATACTGGATAAATATGACTTTTTATAAATTGTCAGAAATATTTACTTTAAATAATGAATATTAAAATTTTAGTAAGTTATATTATTGAATACAACATTTTATATTGTTGATTGTTGCATACTTGCACATTTCGGCACCCTTTAACTCACGCTGCGTATCTCATGTCTTATTTTCATGCTAATCTGAATCTCGGATAAGTCGGACATCTCGCTAAGTCGGACACTTTTCCCGGTCCCTTGTTAGTCCGACTTATCGGGAGTTGACTATATATATATATATATATATATATATATATATATATATATATATATATATATATTACTATGGTAATCCCTCTATAGTAGCTAACGGTCAAGATTTGAAATAGTAGTATTATCAGAAGTGATTGATCATTGATCGCATAGTTTATGAATTAAACTGATTGTGAGTCACCACTTAAGCTCGTGGTGACGTATTCCGTAGCGATGACTAATATATGCATGGTGAGTCATCAGAGATTTCGAGTCATTTAAAACTTGAACTTAGTTATTAAACCCCAACGCATATATATATATATCCATATTTATTTATCACAGTATCTCTTTCTTTATTAGTTACGTATATAGACATACATGTAATATATCTCACCTCTTACCGTATGTATACTATATATATATATATATATATATATATATATATATATATATATATATATATATATATATATATATATACTATATATATACTATAAATAATAATATAGTTTTAGATATTTCGATCACCCCCTTATAAGGATATCTGCGACGATGATTATGATGATGATGATGTCATCGCAATGTATAGGTAAACTTGCACCTAACAGCTGACATTCACTTGTTAATCATTGACATATACCCACTATGTCTGATTCTAGTGGTAAAGTGCACAATTCAGATGATTTGTAGACTATAGTGTTGTAATTAGTATCAATCTAGCTTCAATCAAAGCTTCCATCTAGCTTTCTTTAGTCGAAAAATCAGAAAAACGAGTAGGACTAAGCATGAATACAGTGATAACGAAATACATGAGTTACAATAATAATCAACAGTTTGAAATCAAAGCTTTATATGGGTCAAATCTAAAAAGGGTTGAAGACTTCAAGTACACAGAGGCATGGATAGACAGCATTGCAAAATATTTGAAAATAAGAAAAGCGCTTTCTTGGAGAACAAATCATCAAATGAGGAATATCTAGGAATCACTAAAAATCAGGCTCATACACACTACAGTTGAATCGATTCTGATGTACATATATGAGACTTGGACCCTCACAAAAACACTATTCAAACAACTTGATGGCACATACACTAGAATTATATGAATGATAAAATACATTGGTCTCAAAAAGTTACTAACGAAGTAATGTATGGAGCTAAATATCTACAAAGATTATACGTCGATTCTTAAAGTTTGCTGGATATTGCCTACGTAGAGATGATGTTTAGGATCTTTGGGAATCTATGGAACTAGAAGTCGGGGAAGGCCACTTGAAAGCTACGTCAGGAATCTGGAGCGCGAAACTGGTATACCAGCGAGCGAGATGAGAGTAGCTATGACGAACCATGATGTTTGGAGAACTTTTACTGTCCGGGAAACAACAATCCCGAAATAAGCAAATAAGCTAATTCTGTGATATCGGATGAAGTTTAGTATATGTTAATCGATTATTCGAAAACCACGTTTTCCCAATCGCATGCATTAGAATATTTCTATTTATAGAATAGTAAATATCCGTATCCAATATCCAATAGTAAATATATATATATATCAAATATTTTGCAAATCTTTGTATATATATTCACAGACTTCCTGTTTACAATTCTATAAACACCACACAAATTTTTAAATTTAATTTATCTAAAATCATCCATATCAAGATAAGTTTATTAAATATTTAATTTAATATTCTATATGCATGAATATATAATGAATTAATTTATATAATTATTATAAATTAATCAATTGTTATAATAACTATATTATCATGTTTAATATAGTATTTATTAAAATCATTGAACCGTGACTATTTTTCTTGTTTAAATTTGCTATTTCTCATTAATATGTTTGTAAATTAATAGTATATAGCTATACTAATTGCATATATAAATATAGTCTTGTCTGTGATTTACATTATGCCTATTACTAATCAATAATTATATGATAAAATAACTGTACTAGATACTGTTAAAAATAAATTATCTGACATAATTAATTATCAATCAAAGAATATTGAATCTTTAAAAGACGAAAATAGTATTATCATTCAAAAAGTTAGCAATCTAAAAAAAATTAGATAACAATATTATTATCCAGGCTGTACAAATAGATTCAATAGTTCCCAAAATTGATAATAAACAAATTAATAATAATATATTATTAACTACTGATATTGAAGATAATATTGATTATTCTATAAAATTAAATTATTTAAACTTCTTGAAAGAGAAACTAGATATAATAATTGAAGACAATATTATAATTAAAATCAATAAACTAAAATATAAATGTGATAATACTAAACCATTAACATATAATACATTTGTAATACGTTTAAATAACAGTAAAATAACATCATATTTATTTCTAAACAATTAATTTTTTATTTAAAATCTAATAATTTATTAACAAAATATCAATATGATTTTATAAGTGGAAAATCCACAGAATTACAATTAACAAAATGTTTAAAATGTTGGTATAATGAATTGAATAATAAAAAATGTGTAGATATAATATATGTTGATTTTGAAAAAGCTTTTGATGTTGTTTTCATGAAAAACTATTATTTAAATTAAAATCATACGGTATATCTAATAAAATAATAAATGGTTTTATAATTTTTTATCGAATAGATCTCAAATTACACGGGTTGAAAATTCTTTTTCAAATAGTTCTATTGTAAAATCTGGAGTATCACAAGGATCGGTTTTAGGTCCAATTTTATTTTTATTATATATTAATGATCTTCCTAGTATATTCTCTTCAAAAATTCATATTGATTTATTTGCCGATGATACAAAAATATATTTTTCTTACGCATCTGAGAGTGAAAGATTTCTTTTACAAAATAATTTAAATTTATTTTCACAATGGGTAAATAAATGGCAATTAAATATTTCATTAAAAAATGTGCAGTTATGACTTTAGGGAAGGTTACTCCACCAAAATATTTTATAAATAATATTCAATTAGAAAACGTTACTTTTTATAAAGATTTAGGAATAATATTTGAAAATAACCTTTTATTTAATAAACATATTGATTATATTTGTAAAAAAGCTTATTTTTCTTTGAATTCAATTTTTAGATGCATTACTACAAAATCCCATAGATCATTATTAAATGCATATAAAATTTATTGCAGACCAATTTTAGAATATGCATCCATAATTTGGTCACCTTTTTCAAAGGTTAGTAAATTTCGTAGTCTCATAGACCAAATTGAAAGAGTGCAAAGATTATTTACTAGAAGATTAATTACAAGATGCGTAGGATATAAAAAGTCATCAAATATTAATTATAAATCATATATAGAGAGATTGGTATATTTTAAATTAGAATCACTTGAACTTAGAAGATTAAAAATAGATCTAACTACAATTTTTAAAATTTCAAATAATTATACAGATATAAATATATCTGATATTCTTAACATTTCGAATAATTGTAGAACTAGAGGTAATTGTAAAAAATTAAATGTAATATATAATTATGATAATACACTTAAAAATATAATTGATAATAGATCAGTTAATTTATGGAATTCATTAAATAATGATATAATAAAATCTGTATCTGTTTCATCTTTTAAAAATAAAATAAACAAAATCTGTTTTGACAAACAACTTTTTTTTAACAGAAATTTATAATTTTATATTGATTTATGTTTCATTTTGTATCTTAATTATTGCATTAATTTGCTGTAATTTACCTGACCCAATTAATAACATAAATACTATAAATAAATGCATTAATGACATTAGTAAATGGCTTTCAAATAATTCCCTACTATTGAATAGCCTTAAAACAAAAGCTTTATTAATAAATACATCCCCACGACATCATTCCATACCACCTATTATTATTAATAATCATATTATAGAATACTCTAACCAAGCTAAAAACCTCGGCCTCACACTTGACCAAAAGCTGTCTTATCTACCACATATAACTAATATATCGAAGTCAATTAATTACACCTTACATACGATCCGACTTATTATACCTTCTATAACTACTGAACTTGCCAAACTACTAGTTACTTCCTTAATACTGCCCCGACTTGACTACTGTAACTCTACTTTAAATTCACTCCCAGCACATACTATCAAAATGCTCACTAAATTACAATATAGAGCCATCAGAACCATTTTCAGGATAAAAAAAATACTCAAGACAACATATCACACCTTATATGAAATCCATTCACTGGCTACCCATCCCTTACCGCATACAATACAAATTACTCCTACTGACCCACCATGCCACCCATAATAATAAACCTGACTACCTTACTGAACTACTTACGAACTACAAGTCATCCCAACCACAACGAGCAATACATAAATACAAACTAAATATACCAATAACTTTATCACTAAATAAAAAACAGGAATCTTCTTTTTCTATAATATCACCTAAACTATGGAACTCCCTACCTCACTCAATTAGATCTATAGTTTCTGACCATACCTTTAAAGTCAAATTGAAAACACATCTATTTAATATAGCTTATAATAATTAATATACGATACACCGCCGAAAACTCATTACTGATGTTGATCGCAGTGTCTAAACAAATTGGTTACAAGGTTACAAGGTTACATTATATCTTCTGGTTTTTTTTAATGTGTTTTTGTTATAGAAAATGTGGGTTTTTATATCTATATTTCAAATATACTATAATATAAAATTAATAATTCATTATTATTACAGATAAAGTGGGAAGTATTATTTTATTTTTGTTTGTTCGGTATTATATGTTTGTTTTATATATATTTTGTAAATATGTTTCAAATGTATTATTCAAATGTATTATATTACTAAACTACAATATTAATAATTTTCTATTATTTCAGATTATAGTGATAAGTATTGTATTGTTTGTTTCGTAATATTATTGGTATGTTTTGTTATTAACTGTTTTTGTATAAGTATAGGTTTTACCTATTGGTTTATGTTATTTGTAACTTGTTCTGTTTGTATATATATATATATATATGTTTCAAATGTATTATACAATTAAAATATAAAATTAATAAAGTACTACCCATTATTATTACAGATTTTGGTAAGTATTACATTATTTGTTTGTTTCATTCAAGTATTTGTTTCATTCTAGTATTGGTTTAATTGATTTTAAACATGTTCTGTTTATAATATATTTAAAATTTAACATTTAAATATTAAACTATATAACTAATAATTTATTACTAAAACAGGGTACAAAGATAAGAGATTTCTACATGTTAAAGTAGAAATTTAATATTTCGATGCCACTTACAAATTATGTATTTTATTTCTATTTTCGATTATTTTTACGCTATCTTTTATTTCTATTTTGATCATTTTTCGTTTATTTTTACTATATGATTTATTTCTACTTTCGATTGGTTTTCGTTTATTTTTACGGTAACTGTAAAACGTTTTAATTTCTTTAATTTTTTAATTTCGTATTATTCTTTGTTTATTTCTATAACGTATGTTATCGTTAGCAAATATCTATACTTTATACTTTAGATTATATTTTCGGCTATGTATTTGCTTAAATAAATTATCAATCAATCATATATATTTAAAAAAAAATCAATTAAAAGATACCAACATATATATATTCAATAATTCTTAGATAATAGTACTAATAATATATTGTTTAATACACGTAAATTAAGATCGGAGAATAAAATCATTAATACCTGGATATATAAAAATATTATTTTTATAGAAACTATTGATAATAAAAAAAATACAAATTATATATCAATTACATTTAGATAACATTATTGACAATATTAGTTTATGTTTTATAATATTTTTTAAAATGTTTATGTTTATTTTTTACTTATAACTAAAGATATTACCTATGACTAATGATACATATAATATAATATTAATATATTAATAATATTAAATTTGCATTTATTAATCCATATATTTTAAATTTATATACTTTTTTATATTTTGACTATTTATATACTAATTATATTTTACTTGAATTTTATAATGACAAACAATGTTAATTGTGTTTCCGACTTTAATTCTAATGAATTTATATATAATGCGTATACTAAAAATAGTGATAATTTCGATAAAAAATACTAAATATAGTATTCCTATGTATCATGAATTTATGAATAATCCTAAAATTGATTGAAAATACATTGATTTAAATTCTATAAATATTGATTTTTGTGAAGGTATTTCTATTATACATATAAATGCACGAAGCTTAGTAAAGAATGTCGATGATATAATATTATTATTAGATTATTGTACTTTTAAATTTAACATTATTGTTATAACTGAAACATGGTTGCATGACTTCAATAAAGACTTAAATAATATTGACAAATATAATTTTACACATGTAATTCGAAAAAATAAATCTATAAAAAATCTAAATATATGAGGTGTAGTTTCTATATATATACAAGAACATTTAAATTGTAATACATTAGATAATTTAACTTATCAATGCCATCTTTTTTAGTCATAGTTAATATATCGATGCTTATAAATAATAAATATACTATAATTAGTGGGATATATAAATCTCTTAATTATGATATTAAACGTTTTAGTGATTTTATTTACAATAATGTTAGTGATTTGAGCAGTCAAATGTGATTTATTTTTAGTTGGTGATTTTAATGTTAATATTTTAATTAAAAATAGTAATAATGATTATTTCATTGATACCATTTTCAGTATACTGGATTGTTTTCATATATGGATTGTTTTCCACTAGTAACTAGGCCGACCAGATATGGTAATAGTATTAATTCACTAATTGATAACATTTATTGTAATATAACATATAAACCAGTAAGTAATGGAATTTTATTTAGTGATATTATCTAGTAATTTATATCAGTATCATCTACCAGTTTTGTAATATATGACATATCAAATAAAAGTAATACAAAGCATAATACATATAAATATATCAGAAAATTAAATAATCATACAATACATTTAAATGTAGCATTAATGCTTTTGATTGGAAGTATATCTATTCTGATATATACTTAGAATTATTACATGATAAATTAATTAATGATTTAGTAGAATTATTTAATTTAAATTGTCCTATTATAAAAGTTTGTTTTCTCTTGATAATGATATTTATAAAACTATACAAGGTAATAATACAAATTTATTATTTTTACACAAATTTCAATTTATGAAATTTTGAATGTGGTTAGAAATTCGAAAAGTAAATATAGTACAGATTTTACTGATTTTAAGTATGTTTACCATTAAGGAAATTATTTTAGAAATTAGTCATTTATTAAAAAACGTATTCAATAGGTAAAGTTATTCCACTTTTTAAATCTGGAGACAAATCATTAGCTAAGAATTTTAGACCTATATTCTCACTGCTACAAATTCAAAAATATTTGAGAAACTACTAAAAAGCAGGATTTAAAATTTGTATAATGATAATCAATATAGTTTCAGAAAGAATTTATCTATATCTGCTGCATTGTCTGATGTATTAGAATCAGTTAATACAAGTTTAGAAAATTTAAAGAACTGTGCTATTGTTTCAATAGATTTACGCAAAGCCTTTGATATACTGGAATATGATATTTTAATCAATAAGCTTTATATTTATGGTATCAGAGGTATAGCGCTAAAATTAATAAAATCTTATTTATCAGATCGTCTTCAATTTGTTAGATATAATAATACTGACTCATATTATAATTATATAAAATGGGGTGTACCACAGGGATCTGTACTCGGCCCGTTATTATTTATTTTATATATTAATGACCTTCCGAATATATCAGATACATTTAAATCAGTTTTATTTGCAGATTATACAACTTTAATTTTTTCAAATACGTCTATTTTAGAATTAAAAAACAATATTCAATTTAATATTAACAAACTATACGATTGGTTGAATATAAATAAATTGTCACTCAATATTAGTAAGACGAGTGTATTATTATTATTTAATATAAGAAATAAAAATATAAACATTAGTCTGGATTTTAATATTAATAACATTAAAGTTAAACAAGTCAGTGAAATAAAATTCTTAGGTGTATTCATAGATTGTAAATTGAATTGGAAATTGCAACTCAATTATGTTTCAAGTAAACTTTCTAGAACAATTGCATAATAATTTATATAATATTCATAGATATCCTATTTTGAATTATTATATTATGTGATATATTAATAAATTTATTTGCTACCTTATATTATTAGTATTTATTTTATATATTTTATTTTATAGTTTTTAGTTATATAGTTTTTTTTAATATATTTTTATAATTTGTTATACAATTTTAATATTAGTGTTTTATTGGTTTACATTTTTGTAGGTACATATTATTAAATTATTTATTTTAAATACATAATGAGAATGAATGTGGGGTTTTTTGCAATTTTATTTTATTTTTATTAGTATTTTTTTATATAGTTTTTAATTGTACATATTTTTTATAACTTAATACTTACATATTAAATTTTATTTAAATTTTATTTAATATTCAGTATTATTTTCTATTCAGGAAGTCACATTTTTATTTTAAATATTAAATATTAAATATTAAATACAAGATATTCACGATTACTTTGTATTGATTATTTATGTGGCCGGTAATGGTTCGTGTCGGGGATGAAGATGCAATTGTTGTGTGGGGGCAATTGTTTCCAGTGCTCTTACTCTTGGCGAAAGTAAGTTCCTTAAGACATTGGATATAGAAACCCCAAATCCTCAAGTTGATACACCTTTATCGACCTTCATTGGCAATAGATATAAAGTATTCTAGGTAGATTTTTTTATGACAATTTTACTGATATCCTGGATGAAATTTTATTTTATGATCTAATATTTATTTAATATTATTTTAATTTTATACATTATTTTTCCCCCACAATCATATTGGGTGAACGACTTGATAATCTCTGTTTTTCGTTCATCCAGGATAATGCCTAAACTCTGATTATTATTATTATTATTATTTTACACAAGTGTCTATAAATTATCGATAATAAAGTAACAACACATTAATTACCCTCTAGGCATAATACGCGTATACGTAATTACCATGAAATTGTATTGTTTTGTGTGATCGTTATTGAGTATGCATATGAATTATACACACATGTATATATATATATATATATATATATATATATATCGTTATGCATCTCTTTGGCCTTTGACTTTAGTACCGAACTCTCTTGAAGGTTAGCTAACAATACTTTCATGCTTGTTTCTTTTATAACTTAATTAAACTTGTAAGTATGGTTTATTAAACCTACCAACCCTACACCAACACCACTTATCATGGACCATCTCAATGCTATGACACTTGACGATGATATTCTCATAAACAATTATCGCGCTTTGACCACACCTCACTCAACAAATAATGACAAATCTCACCACCTAACTATTTCAAACTCTCCTACTACGATGATATATGTACAACGCCTTACAACCAATTACTCCAAAATTTCTTATCAAATAACTAGAAAAATACCTCTTAACTTTACTATAACCCTCGAAAATATCCCAAAAAACTATTCTAAACCGTATCTCTGTTACAAAAGGTGTCTCTGATATGAACTTTAATATCTTATCAATCTCCAATATGATATTCAACCCATCACCCTGTTTCCTTGCGTTAATCACATTATTTGCTAACGATTCATTGCTAGCTCTCAATCTCAAGGAAACGCTCTAAAACACATATTTAAATACGACTTGCTCAACACCTGACTAATACGTTTAGGCCGAATTTATTATCATACCATCACAAATAATTTAATAATAGGGTATAAATGCTATATTAACATTAAAACAATTAAATATTAAATCAAATTATCCCTAGACAAAAATAAGACGAATTGGAAATCAAATCCACCAACTCCTAATGATAACTATCTAAATATTTCAATGAGTACATTAAGAAAGATAATAGACACAATGTATCAACATGACTCACTATAAATAATAATAGTTCGACCACTGCATGTCTCATTAATTGTAGATCCCTTTGCTCCAACATAGATATAATCTCCCAATATACAATCTCTAATAAATTCAACATTATCTCACTTACTGACACCTGGCTTAACGTCCTTTATACTGTACACCGGCATCAATATACGTCATTAACAACCACCTCATCAAAAGCTTAATCTACTGAGATTTATAATCGTATTGTTACCTACAAATGTTCTTCACCATTGGAATCCCTACCCCTACAAACTCTGAAAAAACTCGCATCGACTATAGCATCAATAAATTAACGTATCATTGAAGAATAACGCATAACTAGTATTATCCCTTCAGACTTATAACACTCCATATCAGTCTTTTGATAACAAAACCCAACTCGAATATAATACAATATTTAACTAGAGACCCATATCTAAACTTACAATTCTAAATAAACTACTTGAGAAGGTGATTTATAAACACTTAATCGTCTGCCTCATCGCAAACATTATACTTGATGTTCAGCAAAGCGCCTTCAGAAAACTCCAGACATTACTATACTCTGACTATACTCTCACTACTCAACGACACACTGAAATCCCTTGAAAACGACCCCCCAATACAACTACTGATGTTATACATCTCTTCCTAATGTGATACCATTAATATATACTTACTAATCTACAGACTAAAACTAATTGGACTTAACAATACTGGTTTTCCAAATGCATCACTAACAGGTCCAATAGCACTACAATTAACAAATAACTATCACCAAAACGCAAAGTCCTCCTTGGGGTACCTCAAGGATCGTCCCTTTCCTTTATACTCTTCTGTATTTAACAACTACCCCTTAGAAAATGTATTAAGTCCTTTCCTTCAGTAAAATATAATATTTATGCCTACAACATTGAAATTCTCGCAGATTTTCAATACTTATTCAATATTCACATTACATCCTCATTACTGTGAATATCTGGTTCATCAACAACTATTTACAACTTAGTCCTAATAAGACTTTTTCAGTTCTGAACTCCCTTCCCACAACAATATTCCCATAAATGTACCTAGTTCATACACTAATCGCATCATAATCATATAATGTTACTGGTTATACGATTTCTACATAGATTCTACATTCATATTATGTTTATTGTATATACATATATTCTACATTTATATTAAGTTGCTAGTATATACGAATTTACATATATTTTAGTGTATATATATTATATGCAAATGGAAATATATCATTTAAACATATATGTATTTGGATTAGGTATTTTCTTAGACATATGCTTCAAGAAATCTTCAATTGCCTGGTCAATATATTTATGATATATATAGATGTTAATCTTTTTTTTGGAACTTTCACAACCATTCTTAATTACGTTGGTTCAGACTGTAATACAATATTACAAAATATTTGTAATATTAATTTTATAGTACCATTTAGAACAAATAATTTATGCTGTTTTTAGTTATAAAAATATAATTTCTTCTTTGAAAATATTTAATTTTAATTAAATATCTATATATTAATTATAGTAAATAAATAATATAATATTACGGAGGGGCTTTTAATTTGTATAAAGATATAATTTTAATTTGAAAATTTTAATTATTGATTTTAGAAAATACATAATTTTATATTATTTAGAATATATATCAGTACAGAAGGTAATTAATTAAGCTATATATTATTATTCATTGATACACAGACAATTCATAATTCATCTTATGTTATTAAGAGTGTAAGGAAAGTACCTACACACGTATTGCCAAGAGACTTTCTCCACCTTTTTGATTTGTCCATGGACAATGTCCACGGACTCATGCAGTACAGTACTATTTCATTAAGGTTCAAACTGTAATAAAGATATTGAAGAATACTTAATAGTAATATTTATTTTATAGTATATTCTTGAAACAAATAATGTATTAAGAAGGATAGATGGGATTTTAATAATTTATACAAATATAATTTAAACTAGTATTACTAATACTTGTATTTCTATAGCAGTATACTACTACTGGTAGGCATACTGCCTACAGGCAATTTAAAATAATTTATCTCACATATAAATTATTATTTTTATTATTAGTTTTATAAATTACTATCTATAATATAACCCCATATGGATATAACAAATAACTCACACACAAATATATGCACACATATATATATAATGATATATGATAATAATAATATAAATTCTAAACAAATTGTATGTAATATTACCATTTATTCTTTTTTAAATACTACTAAATATGATATCATTGAGTAACATATATCTTCATATATATATATATATATATATATATATATATATATATATATATATATATATAGCGGCTTCGAAGGGACATTAGAACCATATATAGTTATAAGTGAAAACTTCATCTAAGTTCCTGGATGGAATGAAAGGACTCCACCAAATAAAAATAACAATAACAATAACAATAACAATAACAATAATATATATATATATATATATATATATATATATATATATATATATATATATAAAGGTTATCATATACATCATCATTTACAGATAAAGTGGGAAGTATTATTTTATTATTGTTTGTTCGGTATTACATATATGTTTGTTTTATATATTTTTTGTAAATATGTTTCAAATGTATTATATTACTAAACTACAATATTAATAATTTTCTATTATTTCAGATTATAGTGATAAGTATTATATTGTTTGTTTCGTAATATTATTGGTATTTTTTATTATTAACTGTTTGTGTATAGGTATATTGGTTTATTTTATTTGTAACTTGTTCTGTTTGTATATATATATGTTTCAAATTTATTATACAATTAAAATATAAAATTAATAAAGTACTACCTACTATTATTACAGATTTTGGTAAGTATTACATTATTTGTTTATTTCATTCTAGTATTTGTTTTATTCTAGTATTGGTTTATTTGATTTTTAACATGCTCTGTTTATAATATATTTAAAATTTAACATTTCAATATTAAACTATATAACTAATAATTTATTACAAAACAGGGTACAAAGATAAGAAGAATTCTATAAAGTTAAAGTAGAAATTGAATATTTCGATGCCACTTACAAAATAATATATTTTATTTCCATTTTCGATTATTTTTACGCTATCTATTATTTCTATTTTGATAATTTTTCGTTTATTTTTACTATATGATTTATTTCTACTTTCGATTGTTTTTCGTTTATTTTTACGGTAACTGTAAAACGTTTTAATTTCTTTAATTTTTTAATTTCGTATTATTCTTTGTTTATTTCTATAACGTATGTTATCGTTAGCAAATATTTATACTTTATACTTTCGATTATATGTTCGGCTATGTATTTGCTTAAATAAATTACCAATCAATCAATCATTAAATAATTAATACTAATTAAAAGTATTATATTATTTAGTTAATGAAATCACCTTACATATTCAGTAATCCAAACATTTTTGAAAAATAGTTATATATATATATATATAACTGTATTTATTATAAATAACTTTGGAATAATAAATATGCATTTATATACTAAAATACATTTTTGGGCGTGTCTTATCCAATAAATTGGTTTGGTTTGGGGCGTTACCATTACACATGCTATTTGATTGACATTTATTGTTATTTATCACTGTTAAACGTGTTTAATATCTATTATACCTATTATATTTAATCATAAATTATATTATAATAATATTACACATAATTATAGATTATATAATATAATACCAATTGCATTGATGATATATATTCTATAATTATAAAATACATGAGAAATCATCAATAAATTAAAATTATTTTTAATATGTTATTACAAAATATGCCATTCTATTTATTTTATTTGTATACTTATTATATAAGATAAACTTCTATATATATATATATATATATATTAACTTGTATATATATATAGTATATAATAGAGTAGCTTAAACTTTAAATGTAACATTATAATGTTTATATAAACTATACAATATCCACAGTATATTGAATATGCATACCCTAATTGTGCATTGATACAAATTCATATGTTAATAATACATATCATATATATTATATATATATATACATATATTTATATATATTTCTATGTATATATATATAAATATATATATATATAAATATATTGTCAGTGTAATATATTACATATGTCTGTATTTATTGTGAATTCAATACATCTTATGAAACGTAATTTATTGCATAATTATATAACGTGAACACAATACAGTTGTGAATTAATTATGGCATCAAGTAATCTAGCTATATATATATATATATATATATATATATATATATATATATAAATATATAAATATATATAAATTTCGTATTAATTTCAAATCAAAATTTACATATTTCCATAAATATAAACTAGTTTTTATTTAGTAGTTAATAACTACTATTTATATATATATATATATATATATATATATATATTAGGTTAATATATCTTTCATACGATGGGTAGTCACTGTTTAGTCTGCCGCTAGGTAGGGGTGTCATAAAAGAGGGAATGGGGGGACATATAATTTATAATATACCCACACTTTTAAAATCTAAAAATTATTTTATTCGTTATGAATATTATATTTCTGCTATTTAAAATCTTTGTATATCTTTATATCATATACATTATAATTGGGTGATTCTAATTATAATGTCTATGCATTATATCCAACATTTATTTGTTATGTGCAACCCAATATAAGTCAATTATATTAAGCCCAATATTCTCACTTAATTTTTCTACTTAAATTATAATAATGTAACCATACTATACATTATAACTAGGTTGCAATTCTATAGTATCAGTATACCTAATTATAATTATAAATAATTGTGATTAACATTTATTATTAAAACATGTGTATATTGATAAGTAAAATAACTATATTATGTATACACATATAGGTATACACTATTATAGTATATTTAATAAAAATATTGAAAAACCTATTTAAAATTTAATATATACAACTCATGGTAGAATAAATTTAAATAAATAGTTCGACACTTATACGTGGCTCAATTGGGATACTTCTATTATGAAAATAACATGCTATATTTATTTAATTTAAATCAACAAGGTTTAAAATTTAAATGTTCTGATTTGTCCTTTGTTAATATAAGATTTATGAATAGGAAAAAATCTCTTGGTAGATTTTCAGATAATTCTAAGTCGGCTTTGTATTGTCATGGTATTAGTATTTGTCAAAGAAAAGCTATTGCTCCATTGTTAAATAATCAAATATAGAAGGTCAATTAAATGAAAAAAAAATAGCTTTACATCATATATTTATAAATTTATCAATACAATTTCTGGCCTCTCAAAATATATCGATTAGGGGTTATGAACATAGCAACAGCAATTTGAATGCATTAATACAATTAAGATGAACTTCTTTTACTAAAAGAGGGGTTCGTTAAAGAGAACATATTCTCTTTACTTTCTCCATCGATACAAAATGATATAATTAATTTATATGCATATCAAATTAAAAAAAAAAACTATTACAAAATATTACTGGACTACTTAGTGTCAGAAGTGATGGCACATAACTTATATGCCATGTGACACAAGACATTTCAGGAAAATAACATGATTTTATATTCATTAGATATAAGGATTATATGTATGATGATTTAATCCCAATGAAGTTTTTATACGTATGTACTTAATTTTAATTTAATATATTGAATTGATTATAATAATATATTATAGTATAATATTAGTATAATACCCATTACTTACGAAAACTTACTATTAATTTAATGGAGGTGATTTATTTTATATGAATAATTTTATTTGCTTCCTATTATGATATTATAATTTAATTCGTTTTCTTTAAACATGTATTTTTGATGTTGCTACAACAACCGGGGAAGCAATTTCTTCATTGATATTGAAATGTTTACAAGATAATATTCTACCAATAGGTAATCTACGTGGATACTTCTATGACGGAGTTTCGAATATGTCAGGATATTTAAGAGAGTTAAAACGTTGATACAAGAGGTACAACCATTAGCTCATTATAATCATTGTGGAGTTCATCGATGAAATATTGTTGCCCAAACAGTTGATCTTAAAGATGATCTTGCATTAATTAATGAAATTGGAGTATTCTTTGCAAATACAATAACATTTAGAAATATCCATTGCTTAATATATCACCGAACAATTAAGACCAATTTGTCCTACTAGATGGACTGTCAGAAAGGAGGCAATTAATAAATTCTTTGGATGAATTCAGCAAAACTAGAAATTTTGAACAGAGATGTATAGGATTTTGTAGCATACTTCAGAAAGGAAATACATATGCATCATTATCTATAGCTTATGGTGTATTTAATAATTTATAATTTACTATAAATAGTAATTAAAGGCTATATTAGTCCAACTACCACAATTTATAATATATTATTATACAACCTTGTAATCATGTAAAGGCCTTCAGTACTTTTTGTTTATAATAGATATAATAAATACTGATTATATTTACTAAAGAATAATATAAATAAATTGTTTAACATAGTAAATAAGTTAATTTCCTGGATAATTAACTATCTTAAATACATTTAATATGTATATACTATGAAAATATAGAATTAAATACTCCGAAGTATATGCCATTGCAATAAAAACAATATCTTCAAGATTTTCTAATCATAATGCTGATGTATATATAAAATATATATATAAATTATAATTTTTATTTCAGATTAAAAATAACAAAAACTTGATAGTAACGAATTGAGAGCAGAGAAGATGACATTACAAAGAAATAATTGTAAGAATATAGATGATTGCATAACATATATTAAAGAAAATGAAAATATTATTTCCTAATATAATAAAGCTTCTAAAAATAATGATATATAAGTCAATAAGTTCGGTTATCTGTGAAAGGTCTTTAAGCTGCAGCTTATATGCATGAGGAGGTTAAAGACGTGGCTGATATATTATATGATAAATGAACGATTAAATAGCATTATGCTATGCATCGTACACAAAGAAATACTGGAAGAAATAGATGATGAAGACATAATACAACAGTTTATCTTGAGATCTTCTTGTCGTAAATTGTATGTGCATTACAAATATTTATTTAATAAAATATATTAACTCATACTGTGTTACTATATTTTAATATATATATATATATATATATATATAAATATATAGAACAAGTGATATTATAGATGTATATTCTTAGCAAAATATATTGTAATAATTGATGAGTCTGAGATATCCCCCACTTATAATCACCCCGTGTCGCCCCCGCTAGGTGTCGCCTCCGCTGTTACTTACGTAGGTTACGGATCCATTCGGATAGAATATCGACTATCTAGGAATTTAAAACTGATGTATTATAGAAATTATATCACTTGTTACGATATCGCATGGACGAGATGTTTCTTAGGGTGTGTTTTTGGTCAACCACAGGTGTAACAACCACAGGTGGAACAACCACAGGTGTACGAGAAATTCGTATTCACTGCATGTAAAAATCCAACTGTTACAAACCAGATGTGTTTTGTAACAGTTGGATTTTTACATGCAGTGAATACGAATTTCTCGTACACCTGTGGTTGTTCCACCTGTGGTTGTTACACCTGTGGTTGACCAAAAACACACCCTATTAGGTACATTGTACCCCTATTATATAATATGCATTATATAATCACATATATTATTAGGTAATATATCGCAAACATCCAATCTAATATAATGGCTGACGTAGCTATAGATATGGCAGCCATTATGTTAGATTGGATGTTTGTATTGTTTGTAGACATCGTATATTTGTAGTTAGTATACGATGATTATTTAAAATAATTTAGATTGTATACTGGATTATTAACAACTCCTATAATTAGGTATATATATATATATATATATATAAATATGTACATATATATAAATATGTACATATATATACATATGTACATATATGTATCCTAACAGTGTTATCAATATATGTATAGTATTTTAAACATTTGTTTCTATAATATATGGTAATGTATTATATTTTAGATATAGGTTTTACCTAATTTGATTTCTAAAATATGTTATAACATCGATAATTATCTATTATGATGTTACAATTATTACTAATAAGTTCATTATATTTATTATCTAATATATACAATTTTGACACAGTGATTATAATTATTATTAAATGTTTGCACAACATTGTTGGTAATGCATACCACACCTGAATTATAATTAATTAATATAGTAATATAATATGTAGTATACTGCTATACTGGTAATGTATTATATTATATATATTTACTAACAATAAAAATTAGAATACAAACTGGATTATTATATTAATAATAATAATAAATATAATAGGATAATAATAATAATAAAAATAAATAATAATAATAACACATATGATAATAGGCATGTGTATACCAAGATATAATAGTTGTACATATAATAATAATAAATATAGTGTGAAATAGTGTATAATATATCGAATAAGTTGTAATCGCTGCCATAAGTGTTATTATCGCCCATACCCACCGCATGGTTACACGTGATACAGAATGTGGTTACAAAGAAGCGAGGGTGTGATATTCCATAGCTCTATTACAACAATACCTGGCGCATGCGTACTAAATACGCGTGGGAGGGCGTGCCTATTGTGTTTACGTTATTACATTAGTTATTAATATTAATACACACGATTATTTGTAATATAATATAGTATGCTATTGTTCTGATACAATAATTCTATTAATATATAAATATATATATATATATGTATATATATATATATATATATATATATATATATATATATATATATATATGTAATCATATATATTTCGTAGATATTTAGTTGGCCTACTTATAATGTTCGCGCTGTATCGAGTACGCAACCATATCAACGATATTAATATATTTCCTAATCCGCCTAATTCTAGTATCAGTGCGATCTAAAGATATACCTACAATAGGTAAACTACTTATTTCGCAATAATCTGTATTGGCACACATGCATATAGTGTACCTATAACCACTATGTTATTAGCGCGTATGTCCTGTATGACGTAAGATCATATATGACCATCAATAACTGCACTTATTATCGTAATATTCATAAATATTTATCTGTAGATAACATACAATACTTTTAATAGTTATCTCACATTTTATAGAATAGGTTTCTAACCATTTAGGTATTAAAAAGAAATTTAGAAGCGAACTTATATAATTATGTATATAACATTTTGTATGCAATTTTTATATGTTGATCAACAATAATCGACTCTCGTTAAAACCATGGATATCGTAATTTGAGAGCGGCTTCTAAGGAATTTAAAGACATATTTTTATAAATAAATACTAAGTCCCTGAATATGATGAATGGATTCCACATAAAACTATTGTCGGAAAAACTGTCGTTTTTAAAATATATTTTAATTTTATTTCAATATACCAACAATTTAGTTAATCAACATTTAGTTAATTATCTAAATAATTATATATAACATTTTGTTTAAAAGTAAATATAAGTATACAAATTTGAATTTTAAAATATCAGCTCGTGAACAAAATTACTTATTAATATTAAAAATACACAACTAATAAAGCTTTAGGAAGCTATATCTTAAACATTTTAAAATTGTTATGCTTTTTAAAATGTATCTCTTTTTCAAATCCCCTCAATTTTGAACCATTTTATGGATTTTTTGTGATATTTGTTGAGTATATTATATTTATAATAATACATTAAATAATTAAATATATGCATACATTCTATAGATATATTATATAATATCACACAATTTTTGAATTATAAAAAATATTTGTATGGCTAAAATCCAGTATATTCTCGTTTTCTTCTTCTAACCATAATCTAATTATATCGGCACTCTATAACTTTTATATATATGAATACTATCTACATGACACATACACATTAAATCTTAAGAGATGATGCGATTATAGTAGACCCATTTTAATAATGTAAAAATTATTTGTAACATTATTTGTAATTAATTTTATGAATAACTTAATATAATTATTATTAGTAATTAATATATTTATTTGTATTATTTTTTTAATTAATAATACAATTTACGTATTTAAATATTTGTTTAAAGATTTAGCTTCATTGGTGGTATTAATATTATAACGAACACGATTTTTATGAATATCATAATAGTTTATTTTGAATAGAATAGTTCAGATTGATTATAGGGAGTCCGTATTAAGACATCTATAGTGTCCTTATTAGCCATGGCTGTATATATCCACTGGATATATGCTTATAACTTAATTAATATTTGATAATAAATATAGAAATTATGTATATGATGATGATGATGATATTGAGTTTATTAGCACTAAAATAGGGTCATGTAGACCCCTTCGCTCGTGCGGGAAGAAAATAATAATAAAATAATAGTAATACGATAATAATTTGATAATAATATACATTCAATATACAACGGAAAAACAATAATAAACAATATAAAGGACTATTATATACTACAGTCTGCATTGATATGGTGTAGTTGTATATACTACAGACTGCATTGATATAGTATAGTGTTATATAATAATAAGATAATAATAATACAATAACAATTTAATAATGATATAAATTTAATATAACACGGATACAAATAATAAGTTGGATGATTTAATGATTATGGGTAGAGAGAAAAGAAGAAGTAAGATTTATAAATCTTTTGTGGGATCTAATAGAACGAATGGTAGGAGGGAGGGAATTCCATAGGGTTGGACCGGAATTTTTAAAAGCTCTAGAATTTAGGGAAGTTTTACTAGAGTTCTGGGAGATAAGTAGAGGAGCATTTTGGTAACGAAGAGAAGATAATATAGTACGTTTTTTAATTAGATCAGAGATATAGCTAGGGGTAAAAGAATATATTGATTTATGGATTATAGATAGTATACGTAATTTACACCTGAGGGAGAAGGGTAGCCACATACGAGATGATTGATGAGATGTAGTAGTAGAGTGATCTAGTCGAGTTAAACAGTAAGTAGTACGTATTGAGGAACGAATAATCCGATTAAGTGGAGCAGTAGCTTTAGCAGGAAGTAAATTCAGTAGGGAAGAACAGTAGTCATTACGTGAAAGTACAAGAGCATTAATTAGAGTTTTAGTAAGGTTTCTGGAAAGTGATGTCCGTATTTTTTTAATTCTGAAGAGATGAAAGTTGGATGATTTTGTAATGGATGATATGTGATTCTCTAATGATAATTTGTCATCAAATACTAATCCTAGGTTTTTGGAGGAATGAGAAGGAGAAATAATCATGTTATTTAGAGTAAAGTTTGGAAAGGAAGTTTCAGAAGTAGATATGTTAAGTACAGTAGTCTTAGAGGAATTAATTAGTAGTTTATTGGAGAGGAGCCATAATCTTATGGAGTTAGCACACTCGATTAATTCAGAGTTAATGGTATTATGAGAATTTATAGGGAAAAAGGTAAACAGTTGGATATCATCAGCAAAAATATGGTAGTGGATATTTGGAAATTTCTTAATTAGATCAGCAATAGGGCGGATATAAATAGAAAAGAGGGATGGACCTAGAACAGATCCTTGGGGAATACCGTGGTTAAGAGGAGAAAGAGGCGAGTAAGATTTGTCAATCATAATAGACATATTCCTGATAGTGAGATATGAAGTAAACCATTTTAATGCTAAGCCAGATATACCCATTAAAGTAAGTCGCGAGATTAATATGTTATGGTCCAGGGTATCAAAAGCAGATGATAGATCAAGTAGGATTAGCTGGCAACACGTGTTGCTATTTAAGGTAGATAATATAGTGTCAGTAATACGTAGGAGAGCTGTTTCTGTTGAATGACCCTTACGAAAATCGCTTTGAAACGGGTCGAAAAGATTATTTTTATTTACATGGGCTATGAGTTGTTTGGAAACAATTCTTTCTAATATTTTACTTAATAAGGGTAGGTGGGAGATCGGGCGATAATTGCTAAATGAGTTTGGGTCTAAGTTTTGTTTTTTTAGAATAGGGGATATTATGGCAGTCTTGAGACAGGGTGAAACTTGGCCAGAGTTTAGTGAGTTCGCAATAATATTCAAGAAAATAGGAGAAAATAAGGGTGAAAGTTTGTGATATAATGATAAAGGTAGGGGATCAGTGGGGGAGGTACAGTGAGATTTCATGAGTAGGTCATTTACTTCATACAGTGAAGGAATAGTGAATGTACTTAATGAGTCAATATGATGGGTAATATATATGGTAGGATTGAGTATGGGTTGAGTAGATGCGCAAATAATATTATTAATGCTTGCAATTTTATGTTTAAAGAATTTTTCAAAAAGAGAACACAGTTGAAAATTTGACGTGTTAGGTAAAATGGGGAGGATTTTTTCATCTGGAGGAGAGAGAATTTTATTTGCTATTTTAAATAATTTGCGAGGATTGGAGGATATCAATGCTATCTTTTTGTTATAATAGATAGATTTTGAACGAGATATAGTAGATTTGTAATTTTTTCTAGCTAGTGATAGTGCTAATTTAGTTTCAGTAGAAGGATTTTTAAGAAATTTCTTCTCAAATTTTCGAACACTCTTCTTGAAGATGAAAAGTTCGTGGGAGAACCAGGGAGAAAAAGGGCGGTCGGTAATTAATGTAGTTTTTGTAGGTGCATGTATATTGATAATATTTAGGAGAATGGAGTTTAGGAGTACCGGACAGAGGGAAGTTGAAGAAGAGATCTCAGTTTTGATATTGTTTACAAATCTTGGTAGGTCGATAGACTTAACATCTCTATATGTAATACGTTTTCGTTTAATATTTGTGAATTTTAGATTTATAGAGAATTCAATAATAAAATGATCAGTTAGTAGTTCAATTTTTTGAAAGGAGTTAGGGTTTATACATCTAATAAGAGGACTGGATAGGGGTGTAAATATTATATCAAGTGTATTGCCACTAGAATGGGTAGGAAATGATATATGTTGGCACAAGGAAAGAGACTCAGTTAGGAGTTTAAAGTCACCATGGGGATAGATGGGAGAATTATAGTGATAGTTTAAGTCACCAAGAACTATTGGTAGATAGGATGAAGATGAAGGAAGTTTATGGATAAAATCATGAAATTCATCAAAGAATAAACTGGTTTCAGGTTTTGGGGGACGATAGATAACGGTAAGATGTAGAGTTAAGTTAGGAAGCTTGAGGGTCAGCGAAATACAATCACTATATGAAAAGGGGGGGAATGAAATGGATGGAGATAGGTAAAAATCATTACGTATCATAAATCCTACCCCACCACCACGGCCCGTTTGTCGTGGAGCGAGATAGAGTGTATATCCAAAGTCCAAGATGGAGGCAAATATATCAGAGTCATTATTAGAAATCCAGGTCTCAGTCATTGCGATTATAATAAATTTTTGTAATTTAAGGTATGGGAACAGAAGGGATATATTTGATCTCAAGGAGCGAATATTGATCAAGGCTATATTAGAGGATAGTCAGGCTTGAGAGGAAGAATTATTTATAAATGATTTCTTATAGTGATCAAAAGAATCAAACCATTTTGTTAGATCAGATGCAGGGATAAGAAAAGGGGGATATGAAAGAGGATTTTTTTTATCCCTAAGTTCAAATGTTTGGGAACGATTATTAAAAAATACTTTATACAAAATGGGCGTGAGTTTTTGTTTTAGGGCATGATATAGTACCTTACCAAGAAGTCTAGTATAGTCAGGTAAATAATGACGAATAAATATATGCTTAAAATTACTATGTGGTGAGATTTTTAGAAGGGAGGAGAAACATATATCACGAGCAGAAATATTAGTGAAACGTAATATAGCAGTACTGGTAAGAAATGAGGCAGAAGTAATATAAGAATGTGGAAGTTTTATATAGTCAATTAATGATACTATGAAATTATAGTTAACTTCATAAGGAAGAAGGTGTTCAAGTACTAGTATGATGGAATTATCTATGGAGCGTATGGATGAAGACTTTGAGGAAGTTGAACTAGATAATATAGGGGTTGGTGTGTGATTTGAGGAAAATTTTAAGTCCATTAGCTTTGGAATGTTTCTAGAAGTATTAGCATTGGGCTGATGCTTGGGCTGGATATTAATAGTCGTAGTAGAAGAATATATATCAGATGTTATATTTTGCGTTACCTTAGAACAAGTATTATGTATAGATTTGTCAGTTAAAGTAGAAGGTGAATATGGCATAGTAATGGGTGGAGTAGTTGTATGATTAGTCGAAGGAAACTTATTTAAGGCTAGGCATGAGGAACATGAGAAGATGAAGTTAGGTTAATTAAATATAGCAATAGCATAAGCGGGAGGGGGGTTTTTAGAATGAAACCAGGATTTAGAAATAATAGCTGCGGGGATTAAACAATTATAATGTAAAATAGATGGACATGTTTTACATTTGAGATAATATTCGCATGCGGGAAGGTTTCAATGTGAACAATTTGAGGACATGGTATACTTGAGATTGTGGGATTAAATTGAATTAAATAGATAATAATAAATATAATAATAAATGTATAAAAACTGGTCGTAACAGGGATATTTTTGAAGAAGTTTGGTATTCAGTCCGTTTTGCTATATGACGAGTTGACTTGACAAGCACCGGTTGAATTTAGTAGGCTCCTGGTATGCTTGGTGGCAGCCGGGCAATGATGGTCCGATTGTCTGAGATTTAAGGCAGTGTATCGTCCGAGGTAGAATTGATGGATCTGTATGTAAGTAAATACAGCAGTAAACTATCTAGGTGTAAGTTGGTAGCTAACCTCAAATGAAGGTTGGTAGATCCGACTACCAAAAGCAAATTCCCAAGGGAGATCAACGGGAGAATATCAGTTATAATATTATTATAAACTACTAGTTAATTAATTTTATAAATAGTAAATAATGTAGCTAAGTATAAATATACATAAACAGTATGTAATATATATTTGAATTTAATTAATTTATCGAATTTATAATTCTATTATCTTTGTGATTATTATTTATTTTTTAGGATTTTTATTTTGTTATAATAAAATGTAAACAAATACTAAATATAATTATATCTAAATAAGATATGATTATAATTTAAAGACAACTATTATGTATTTCAAATAAGTTGGATATTAATATTTAATATATATTAATATAATAGATAATATAAAAAATAAATGAATACGTACTTATCTTTATAATAATAATACAATTAAAAGATATTTAAAAGCTAAGCAGTTATTAACACAACTATATATTGGTTGCTATGTAAACAAAAGTATAATGTTTAGAATACTTTAGTTTTAATAATATATTGTTATATTTGATATCGATATATATATATGTATTTGTATATTCATGAGAAGATTTTATATTTTTTAAGTTGACATTATTTTCATAAATTTAAAAAAGTAATACAAAATGAATTTATTTCATATATCAGCAATATTTTGAATAATTACAAAATAAAAATACTTTTTTAGACTATTTATATAATTATGAATATTTTATTAATTAAAAATGTATTTGTAGGATTTATGGTTTCTGATATACCGAGAGTGTCCGTATTCGGACACTGTCCGTATTCGGTTACTTTCCCCTGTAGGTTACTTTCCCCTATAATTATAACTATTCATAATGTTTTAATGCGTATTATACTTTTACCGCCAGACATACAAATTTTACTTTACAAAATGTGTTCCAAATTATGCACATTGTGACTATATTAATATTTTTCAATAATTATACTTTTATCATATATTAATTTACTATATGTAGTATATAATCCTATATTTTATATTTCATATATTATATGAATATATAATTACTATATAGTATATATATAGTTTTGCGGTTAACATTAATATATAAGGTCATGATATTATCTACATAATTAATATACATTAATCTCTTACATATTGGCATAACTACCTATAATTAAATTGTAATAAATTAAAATTGAATTATTTTCCTAGAGATCCATATATTAGTTTTCCTTGTAAATCAATACAAATATGTATAGATAGTATACTTATATATTTCAGTAAATAATAATACAGTTATAGTTTTTAAATTACCTATTAAATCTGAGCATATATTTGTGAATATTCTGGAATAATAATAGCAGTTTTTATAGATCGAACATGTGTGAGATGTTAGCGAATATTAGCAAGTGAGGCCTCAGATTAAAGTGACGCTATATATATATATATAGTACTATACATATTCCACGTGGCATAACGTAATGAATAATGTAACGTTTGCGTGGTATATTGTTTATTGTGAGGCTAAACTATGATATATAAATATATAGTCTTACCTTATAACGTCGGTTGTTTATATAATTAATAATTAGGGTTTAACTGTTTGTGATCGTAAATATTGGGTTAATGTTTATTTGTGTCTTTATCAATGATCATTATCAAAGAACATTAAACACAGATGGATATCGTTACATCCTCTTTTCTTTATCTGGAAAGACTATATACATATCTATAGTATTAGCCTCTTACATGGTATTTGTTTGTGTGGTTTGTGGCTTGTGTAATATGTGTATTTTGTAATAATAATAAAATAATAATACTTTTCCTGCACTGACTAATTGTACCAATAATAAAGAGTATTTAATAATAATAACATAATAATAAAATAATAATATAATCAATTCGTCTAACGATATAAAAATGGTTGAAACGAAAAAACACAAAATCGAATTGATTACCCCAAAGTGCTTTACTTTGTTATCAGGCCACCACCTAATTTGTTTGGTAGCCATCTCTTCCTTTGTGGTCTTTGATAATCAATATTCGTCTTGATTTCATGATTATTTTTCTTATTTTCATTATCACTGCCTTCTTGTCTTATTTCTTCGTTTTCTTCTTCATTTAGTTTCTTTATGTCTTTTCTATTCCTTATGTATTCTGTATCTTTCACTTCCACTTTGTATTTTCTGTTGTCTAATGACTCTATGCATCTTCCTTTCGTCCATGTTTTCTGATTCGGCAATTTGATCTGTATGCTGTCTTCCACTTCAATCTTGTTGTACTCTCTTATTGATCTGTCGTAGTACTAGCGTTGTTTTTTTTTCTTTTCCTTCATGGTTTCTATTTCTTCGCGCCTGTTATCTCGTGGTTTAAGCTTGTTTTTGTGTATTGGTAGTAAGGTTCTAGCTTTCCTACCGAACAATTTTTCGCTTGGTGATACTTTTTCTCCTTCACTTATGGTGTTGTTCCAATCCAGTATTGACAGTTGTTCGCTTCTTTTTGCGTCTTTGCATTTCTTAAATAAACTCTTTACTATCTTTACTGCAATTTCTGCTTTACCATTACTTTTTGGGTATAAGGGACTTGAGTGTATGATTTCGATGTCTAATTCTCTGGCAAACTTCTCATATTCGCTTCTAAATTGTGGTCCATTGTCCGATACTATTTTCTGCGGGATACCATGTATTGCGAATAGGTTCATTAATTGTTGATTTGTTTCAGTTGTTGATGTTTTCTTTAGTCTTGCTACCGATATGTAGCTAGAATAATAATCGATCACAACTAATAGTTGCCGTCCATCGACCTCACATAAATCTATTCCCAATTTTTCCCATGGTGTTTCTCCTATTTCATGTTGTATCATTGGTTGGTTTCCTTTGTTGTTAATTGCGAATTTTCTGCAAGTTTCGCACCTTTTTACGGTGTTGTACATCTCCTTGCTCATACCCGGCCAGTACATGACTTCACGTATTCTTCTAAGGCATGCTCCAATTCCGCCATGATATGCATGTGCTACATTTAACATTTCATTACGTAGTCGAAGTGGTACTATTAATTTGTCTTCTTTGAATATGAGATTATCGTTTGTAGTGATGATTGATCAGATTGAGTAGTAGTCTTTTGCTTCTTCTGGTGTCATATTTAATTTTGGCCATCCATTTCTGCATAGTTCCTTGATTGTGTGGCTGGTGTTGTCATTTATCGTTGCTTCTTGAATTCTCTTTAATCTATCTAGAGATATTTCTAGCGTTGATAAATCTATATCTTCTTCGATCGTGTTGATATCCGCGTTATCTTCTGGAGCTCTACTTAATGTATCGGCGATGTACATTGTTTTCCCTGGCGTGTATTTTACCTTTATGTCGTATCTTTGTAATGACATCATCATGCGTTGTAATCTTGTCGTTATCTCGTTGATTGGTTTTGTCGTTAATACTTCTAATGGTTTATGGTCAGATTGTATGTTAATATTTGGTTTCCCATGGATGTAGAAATCGAATTTGCTGCATGCAAATAGTACTGCTAATAATTCTTTTTCTATTATTGCGTATCTTTGTTGTGTTTCGTTCAGTGCTTTTGAAGCGTATGCTATGGGTTGTCCTTCTTGCATTAGTGTTGCTCCTAAACCATATTGTGATGCGTCGCATTGAATAGTTACTTCTTTGTTGACATCGTAATACTTCAGTGTGTCTGACGCTGCTACAATTTTCTTCAGTTCTTTGAATTCTTCATCTTCTGATTTTCCCCAATTTCACTTTGTAGATTTTTTTGTCAGTAATCTCATTCTGTTGGTTTTATTGGCTAATCTTGGTAAGATTTTCTCCAAATATTGAATCATCCCTAAGATTCTTCTCACCCCGGATTTGTCTTCTGGTTTGGGCATATTTTCTATTGCCGAAATTTTTCCTTCACCTGGTTTCAACCCCCTAGATGTGGTTGTATGCCCAATATATTGTACTTCTTTCTTTTTCCATCTTATTTTGTTACTGTTCAGCTTTATGTTGTTTTTCTTGCACGTTTCTAAAAACTGTATTACATTGTTGTCGTGATTTTCTGAAGCTTCTTCTTCTGTGTCTCCATATCCTATTATTAGAAAATCATCCGCTATCACCTCCACTCCCTTCAGTCCTTCTACCATTTCGGTCATCCGTCTTTGAAAGACTTCCGGTGCTGAACATATACCAAACGGTAATCTTTTCCACATATATCTTTCCCATGGTGTATTGAATGTCGTTAGTTCTTGTGATTTTCTGTCGAGTTCTATATGCCAGAATCCATCCTTTACGTCCATGACTGTGAAAAATTTTGCTTTGTTCAGTTTTGGTGTTATACTCTCTATGGTTGGTAGTGGAAAATGTTCTCTTTGTATGACTAGATTCAGTTCTTTTGGGTCTAAACAGATTCTTACAGTATTATCTTTCTTTCTCGTAACTACCATTGATGATATCCATTCTGTGGGCTTTGTGACTTGTTTTATGATTTTTCTCTCTTCTAGTTCTTTTATTTTCTCTAATACTTTTTCTTGCAACGGTGCTGCCACTGTTCTCTGACAGTGTTTTACTGGGTTGCATTTTTCGTTTAGTTTTATAGTGTATTTTCCTTTTATAACTCCTAGTTCTTCGTTGAATATTTCATGATATTTTTCTAAGATTTTATTTTGTTTTTCTTCGACCTGACATATTCTTGCGTCACTGTCTAGTATCTTTATTAATTTTAGTGCCAAACATGCTCTTCGACCTAATATGGAATGAAATTTTCCACCTTCTACTATCAGCAATCTCAGTTTTATTTTGTTTTCTCTTCTTTGTACTTCAATGATTCTTTCACCTATTATTGGCCATTTCTTGTTACCAAATGCTGTTATGTTTTTGAATTTATTCTTTTCTATCTTCTGCCCATTTACGTCTCCTGATATTCTTTTGTACTCAGTGAGTGTTATGACATTTACATTCGCCCCTGTATCTATCTGTAATCTCAATTTGGTGTTCCATTGTGTATTTAACGTTATTGTTTCCTCCTTCATGATTGTTGTCGTTGAATATATTTCGGGTTCATCTTCTTGGATTTGATATACTGTGTTCGTTGTATGTGTTTCTTTTTGTGTGTGATAGTTTTTATGTGCTGTATTCGCTGTATGATAGCCTTTTTGTGTATTGTAATTGTTCTGTGCTGTGCACATTTTTGCATAGTGATTGCTTCTTTTGCATAGATAACAAGTTTTTCCGTATGCCGGACAGCTTCTTTTTTCGTGTGTTTCTCCACATTTCTTGCATTTATATTTCTCGCTACTGTTCGGTCTTGTGTTTACCTGTTTCTTTTTGTATATCGCATTAATTTGATTTTTGCTCTCGAAGGCTTCTGCCTGTGATGCTACCGTTTCTAACACTTTGCATAATTTTATAACTGTATCGAGATTAACATCAGCCCTAGATAGAATCCTCTTTCGTAATTCGTTGTCTTTCATGCCGCTTATTATACGATCTCGTAATATTTCTTCCGGTGTAATATTTTCAAATTCACATTTCTTGCTGAGTATTCTCAGCTCTGTTATATAGTTCGTCAGTGTCTCTGCTGTTTCCTGATCTCTTCTTTGGAATATACATCTCTCAAATATTGTACTATTTTGTGGTTCTATTCTTTCATTGAATTTGTCTAATACTTTCTGCGTATTTATATCTTCTTGGTCAATATTGAATGTCTCGAAAATCCTTCGACAGTCTTCTCCCATTATTGTTAATAGGGTTGCAACTTGTACTTTTGGTTTCTTTTCATCCAGTTCTGATGCACACACATAATACTCCCAGCTCTTTTTCCAGTGTTTCCACTGCGTCTCGGCGTCATGTGCTTCAATGTCGAACGTTTGTGGTATCGGCAAATGTGTCATCATGTGTCGAAATAAAAATACTATTTTTTTTTTTATTTTCACACTACCAAAATAATATAACTTTGAATTTAACGTTACTTTCTATATATCAATTTACATGACTTTATATATTCATGTTATAAAAATATAACAAATGATTTCATTAAATACAATTTAAAAATAAAAAACTTTTCAGATAAATAAATAAATTTTTATTTTTATTTTTTTTATAAATAATTTTGCATATAAAACAACTTTTTTTTTGCGTTAGTTATTAACCGTATATGCCATGTAACGTTTGCGTGGTATATTGTTTATTGTGAGGCTAAACTATGATATATAAATATATAGTCTTACCTTATAACGTCGGTTGTTTATATAATTAATAATTAGGGTTTAACTGTTTGTGATCGTAAATATTGGGTTAATGTTTATTTTTGTCTTTATCAATGATCATTATCAAAGAACATTAAACACAGATGGATATCGTTACAAATAATATATCGAATTAATTATTACAGAAGCCGACTTGCTAAATATAAAACCAACCCATACATTTCATATTCTGATTTATACTTTTAACTCTTGTTTTATATCTAAAACCTATCTAAATATGGAGCATGATTTAATAAATTCAATCTACCCTATTCGATGTATCGATTAATAATCGACACCTGAAAAATATAGTTATATTTGGAGTTTAACTCATGGTTTTATCTTGTATTGAAGTAAACAATTGTTTACTATAGTGTTTACTATATATATACATATGTCCACTATTATATCAGCTCAAATAACAAAATATTGTTAATATACACATTTTTGTAATTATTTTCAATATAATTATTTTCATATATTGAAATTATTTCTATAAATATAACTGTAGGTATATTTAATATTTAATAACGCTTTTATCAAAATATAAGATAAACATTATATATATATATATATATATATATATATATTTATAATGAATAATATATATATAACGGATCACCTACGACGTAGGTCCTACTTAGGTACCTGTATCGTATGTACAACACGAATATTTTGTATTCCAAGAGAGAATATATTCAAAGGTTACATATAACTTTCATAGATAAATATGTGTTCAGGATATAGATATAGTTAGTTTACCGGTAACATACGCATCTATTGTGCAGGACTATAACATGTTATACACTGGCATGCGGAACGATACCGAATACATCAGATGTAAGGCGTATACTCATATATCACATAGGCCTCGATATCATATATATGCGAAATATATTAATATAAGATATTATATATATATATATATATATTACCTTACCTTACCAGGTCGAGCTTGCTCGGCATTGACTGACACGTACTCTCCATTCCTCTCGATTCATCATTGCGTTTGGTAGCTCTTCGTAGTTGCAGCTTGTGTCTTCCATTAGCTGATCTACGAAGGTTTTGGCGGGGCGTCCTCGAGATCTTCGTCCATGTATGGGTAGCCATAGCAGCACATCGCTAACAATCTCGTTTTCACTTCTCCAGCAATGGCCTGAGAAGCGTAGCCTTTGTTCGCGTATTGTGTCTGTAATCTTTGGTATTTTGTTATAGCTCCATTTACCAATACAGATTCAACTTTGGCTCTGAAAAAGTTTCTTTTGAGTCTTTTGACAGATTTGATGTCCATATTTTATTAAGGTTATTCAGTACAGCCCATGCTTTGCCTATTCGGATGCTAACGTCATTATCAGTGGAGGCAATATAACTACCGAGGTATTTAAAATCTAATACATTCTTGATTGCTTCTCCATTTAAACTTTTCATACTCATACTCACAGACGAATCTTGATTTAAGGACATATATTCCGTTTTACTGACATTAATACATAGACCTATATCTTTGGAAATGTATTCTATTTGATGTAGAATCGTGTTTGCCTCTTCGATGGAGTTTGTCGTAATAGCAATATCATCAGCATATTCTATATCTGTTTCGCGCGTTGTTGGATATTTTCTACTTTTGCGTTCTGTGATTATCAGTACAATATTATCAATATCCTTTAGTGAATTTCTCAGTATATAATCGAGGAAAGTGATAAATAAAAAGGATGCAACTGTGTCTCCTTGTAGCACACCTGTTGTTATCTTTAAGAAAGGGGTATCTCCATCAGGTGAGCTAACCATTGGACGTGTATTTTTATAGAGCATCATGATTGCGTTCACAGTTTCTTCCAGTATTCCATAATGAATTATAATTGATCTCATCTTTGCTCTATCAATTGAGTCGAATGCTTTTGAAAAGTCAATAAATAGCAATATTGCAGGAATATTATTTGCCTTAACTCCTTCTATTATCCGTCTGATAGATAATATTTTTCCTGAGGTTGATCGATTAGTTCTAAACCCATTTTGATTTTTTCTCAGAATAGGATCAACATATGGTCTTATCCGGTTTAGTATCATCAGGTTGTAGATTTTTGCAGCAATAGGCGTGAGAGTTATTCCTCTATAGTTATCTGTTATGGTAAGATTTCCTTTTTTAGGAAAAGGTAGAATGCAGCCTTCTGTCCATCTCTCTATGGGATCTTGGCTATACACGCTATTGCAAGATTTTAATAATATGTCTTGGAATTCCTTTATATTCCAAACTTCTGATTGTATTTCATCCAGGCCTGTGGCTTTACCGTTTTTGATATTTTTAATGGCTATATCAATTTCGTTCGTTGTGAAAGGCCCTATTTTGATGTATAATTTATGAAGTATGGTTTTACAATGATCTTTACTATTATTTGTAGGTTTGGGAGGTTTACCTAGTAGGTCCTCAAAATGTGCCTGCCATAGTTTAACTCGTTCCTCATCATTACTAGCCTTTAGTTTAGATTTGTTTAAGTTTTTCCTCCCACTTATCTCATTTACAATTTTCCATGCTAGTGCTGACTTTTTATTATTTGCGGCATCTTGAACTTGACATATTTTGTCTTGAATATATTCAGACTGTTCGGTTTCATATTCGTGTGAGAGTTCTTTTTGTGCATTACAAGTTTTTCTTATATTTTCTATTGTAGGATTGTTATTTTTTGCTGTGCTGCTTCGTGTAATATTTTGCGTTTGTTTCTTATATTCAGATTTTCCCACGGTATTCTTCTTTTTGTTTTCGGTTTCAGCGGAATTGTTTCAGCTGCTATTTCCTTGCAAGCAATTTCAAAATTTGAGTAAATACTGTTTGCTGTAGGTAAGATTGACGTGTTTTGTAAAGCTTCAAATCGATTTTGTACTTTTATTACAAAAGATGAACGCAAAGCAGAATTATTTCTCAGTTCACTCCACTCAAAGTTTTTACGATTGGACTTTCTTGTTTTATTTGCTCTGAGGCTCAATCTTATATGTGCCGATACAATTCGATGGTCCGTAACATACTTATAAAGGAGTTGTAGGCTCTGCAGTTTATTGCGCTATTTTTCCATTTTCTGTTAATGATAACATAATCAATTTGAGAGTTGCTAGCGTTTGGAGAAGTGTGTGTACATGATTGACCGCGTCGTTTCTGGAAATGCGTATTCAGACATATCAGGTTATTCTCGAGTATATAATTTTTCAGCATATTTCCATTTCTGTTTGTATTCTGATGGAAGGAGTATGGAAAATTCCCATTATCATTTTGTCCTAGTTGGGCATTGAAGTCACCGCTTATTATCAAAACATTATGTTTCGGAATTTGTCTAGTTAGTGAAGAGAGATCTGCATAAAATCTTTCTGTTTCAGTTTCATCACTTACATTTGTCGGACTATATCAGGTTATTATTGTTGTTTGTGGATTTCCTTGAAAAGTTGCAGTCATTATACGTGGTGAAATCTTCTCTATCCTGGATAAGATATATATATATATAAGGTATATATATATATTGATTATATATGCGAAATATATTAATATAGGATATTATATATATATATATATATATATATATACTATTAACACATTCCAAATGACTTGTTTAGTATCTCGACACACCTGTAGATTATCACTGTCTAGACTAAACAATATATTACATCAACTATTTGCTGAATATGCTAAAATTACACGAATTGCAACAACAAAATCACAATTATATTGTTATATCGATTTGAATATCTATTTATAAATTCCTAAATCCTACATAATGTATATATATATATATATATATATATATATCATAATATAATAACTAATAATGTTAAATAACCATTGGAAGGAATTATGTTAAGGTTATAACCAACTACTATAGTTAAGCGGTTAATTAACGGTTTATTGCTTAACGTTTTAATAAGATGGAAGAAGTTAGCACAGATGTATAAACTTTATTCTTATAAATATCATAAATGTATCTTTCTACCCCTATTGAATTAATAGATAGGTGTAAGCATACTATACTATGTATACAGAAATGTGTACATTCCCAAGCAACCAAAATCATAAAATGTACATGTACAGAAACAGTTCTTGTGTACTAGTATTGGTAACAGTTTTTTGGTAAGTTTCTGTAATAGTTACGATGTACATGAACGCAATCCGGATTTCCGTACTATTGTCTGTAACCATAAACCAATAGTTATATAAATAATAAAACAAATTTATGTATATATAAATATTTATTATAATTAGAATTATTTGTTCGTCCTTTGAAATCTCTGTTTCATTTCTTTCAAAATAATTGAAAGAGGTGGTGTCTTCACATATACAGTTGAGCTAATTTCTGTAATATTAAATACTAATTAGTTAAATTATATATATATATATATATATATATATTAAACCTATACACTTTACTATATATATATATATATATATATATATATATATATATATATATATATATATATATATATATATGTATATACCATATATATACAATTAAAAGTTGTATATGTAATAATGTTATGCATAATTTGTATTGTTAACTGGCATTAAGTTAAAGTTCATCGGTTACTTATACTATGCAATGCATAGTATGCATTCAAGTTCAAAGTAGCAATAAATACATCTAGAACTTTGATACATAATTATTTATCTATAATTTATTAGTACCGCAATTTAAATAGCACTAATCTGCGGCACTATCACTGATCACTTTACTTACTGGGTATATATATATATATAACAAAGTGAAGTTTATTCGTATATAACTTTATTGACGAAGACCTGTATAATAACATAAAAAATAATAATAACACAGTAATAATAATGATGACAATTACAATCAGGTACCAACCAGGTGAGACGCAGAACCGAAAGTGTATCAATCTCACCGAGCCACATTACTTTTATAGGAAACAAATTACACGAAATAGACACACGATAACAAATATAAAATACAAAACGAATAACAATTTATACAAATAATAAAAATTTAATTACAAAATATAAATCTACACATAGCTATGCAATCAACAGAGCGTGAAGCCTAAAACAATTTATTCATGCAGATATATCGATATTATGTAATGACCGAATTGAATTTAATTCAATTCGACATAAATGTATATTACATTAATCAATATATCTGCAGACTTCACTTTATAACATATATATATATATATATATATATATTACTTTATTTATATTATATTTACTACATAAAACGTATACGTTACTATAGTATGGTGTAACCACACATATATATATATATATATATATATATATATATGTGTGTGTGTATGTGTGTGTGGTTACTGATGCACTACAGTAACGTATACATTTTGTAACCTCTCTATTCAAACTACTAAATATGGTTACAGCCGTACTATAGTATCGTATACGTTTTGTAACCTATCTATTGAAACCACAGAACCAGAGAGAATTCTTTCTAGATCTATGATTCAAACTAATAAATATGGTTACAGCCGTACTATAGTAAAGTATACGTTTTGTAACCCCTCTATTCAAACTAATAAATATGGTTACAGCCGTACTACGGTTTGTAACCATATGGTTACATCTGTAATACGAACTGTAACCATATGGTTACAGCCGTAATACGATATGTAACCATTAATGGTTACAGCCGTAATACGAACTGTAACCATTAATGGTTGCATGAAATACACTTTTGGATGCTTGGGTTATGTCTACATACGTGTCTACAAAGCGATACTATGTGGATACAAATTTAAAGTGGGTCACACTAATGAACTCCATTTTTAACATTAATATAGATTAAGTTATTAGAGTATATTTTTGTATTAATATCTGATGTGCACATCATCATGTATGAACTAACATTTAAATAATGTAGGTCAACATAATATATTAACATATTTTATTGAATTATCGATACTATATTATACTACCTAGTAATATACAAATATTATAATATATTTTGCGCCTATAAAATGGAACAAACTTATTTGTAATAATAGGACAATTCCTATTAATACAATAGTTAAAATCATGTTAAATAAATATTTATTATTGAATACTATGTAAACATTTATGATTATTATAAATATTAATTATATTTATTTATATTCTTATTTTCACGTTTGAACGTATTTTAAATATAGATTTATGTTATTCAACAACATCACCATAATCATCATTGTAATATATAAATATTATATTTATAATAATATATCACATTAAATGAAATAATACATTATATATTTATACATATAATAAATATATATATATATATATATATATATATATATATATATATATATATATATATATATATATATATATATAACTAGGCTATGTTGATATATAACCTATACGAGTTTAATTACCGATATCTAATAACTATCTGATAACCACATTATTTCATTTTTATAATAAATCATTATGTCAAAATAACATTATATATAAGTATTAATTATATTTTAATATATTTAATACCGTATATAACTATTTTTAGTAGAATATTTATTTTCTATTTTATAAAATTAGTAATATAACTTAAGTTATATATATATAAAATAATTTTATAAAAAAGAAAATAAATATTCTACTAAAAATAGTCATATATATATTACATATATGTAATTACATAAAAATTCTAACAATATACATAATTTTATTAAGTTATATTATCATTGGTTTATTATTATAATTGTATACTATTGATACTACGAAATACTTAAATTGATATATATATATATATAAATATAAATTTCATTTTTATAATACTAAAATGTCACGTATAAGTGCGAGCCGACCTTCACATTCGCATATTAATAATTAACCAGGTATTCGTGTGTAGAAACCACGCCTAAATACCTATAGTTATATTGAATTCCTTATCGCTGGGTACGTATGTATTCAATTGAAAGCGAGGTATTTCTAAAAATCGATAATCTAAAAATAGAATCGATTTAGAGTCGTTACGCCTACTATATTAAGGGTTATTTTCACACCCGCTCGACACCTATAAATAGCTTTACAACTATACGGTATGGTATGAGGTACATTAGTACCACTCCAAGTCAGAATACAATGCACCAGGTTCCGTTGTGTACCTAAAAGTTTAAATTATAAAATAACTCCTTTTGTATTCAATAATGGTGGTGTATATACCTATGGTATTTATACACGTTTTGATTTAATTTAATATGATATATACAATTACATTTATTATACATGCATACACAAAATAATTCGTACATGAATAACCTGATTGCAATATTGATTATTATGTATATCAAACTTGCATCGTCATGGTGCTGACCTAATGTGCTTAACACATTACATTAGTCACGAGTCGAACACCTTCATTTTAAAACGCTCTTATATTTTATTGAATGAATACTTTTTGTATATTTAAGACATATAGTAATACGTAATAATCTAATAAACGATAATATAGACAATATTAAAATGTTTAATCAAAAATAAAAAGTTTTCACTCATTTTGAAATTTAAAGTGGATCTTTTTATCCGTATTACTTCAACATATTATCTCACCTTGATACATATACAGGTAATACTATACTAATATAATGTGTATACACATAAATATATACTATAGTATAGCTTAATCTAAAACAATAGGAACATTGTCTATCATCATTAAAATGCCACCATTTTAAGGCTACTGTAGCATTATATAGAATTGGGATAATTGAATACGAAACAATAGATACGATATTAATGACGATGATGATAATTTTATTTAAACACTAATTCAATTATAAAATTATTATAGTGTGACAATAATATATAAAAAACAATAACTAAATGCAAAAATAAGTACATACAAGTGTACAACGTGTCGACAACGAATATATTTCAAGTTCAGATATCATGGACAAGGAGGTATTTCTTTAGTTTATATTTGAATGTTGTTGTTGAGGTATTGGTGGTTTTGAGGGATGGAGGGAGTTGATAATTACGATTTTTAGTTACGTATGGATGCTAATTAGTTCGCACCCCCGTAAACGACAATGCGACAGACATTCTAAAGTGTTGCGGATAATTTAATTTAATTATAATTATTAATTATTATAACAATAAAAATAAATCGGTCCGAGCATCAAAGGGGTCAGGCGGTCCCCTTTGATGGTGCCTCGCGATATAGTTCTATATTTAGAACTCTGGTTAGGGGTAATATAACATGTCTAGGAAAGGTAATCATTACTTTATGATGTATAGAAAGAAAGTCATTAAAAGTTATATCGAGAAACTTGCTGATAGCTAATTGAGGAAGCAAACAATAATACAATCATAAAATAAAGAAATAATATAATTAAACTTACTTCACTATAATAAATTCACTTCAATAAATATACTATATATATCATATTCTACTCTATTTGAAATAATATAATTTAGAAAAATTATACTATATATAGTACTAATGTATAATGTATACATATTTATTTTTAAAATAAATAATTTTTCGAAATATTTGGGAAAAATCCTTTGAATAAATCAATATTTTTCGTAAACTAATTAGATTAGTTATTTGATATGAAACACTTAATATATATATATTTTAATAGTATATATATATATGTATATATATATATATAGTTATATATTGGTAATAATCAATTAGTAATAATTTATCATAACAAAAATTAAATTAAATATTTTGATTCAGAAAATTATTAATATTTATAATTACTATATGTACCTAATACAGTGTAATTATTATTATAATATAGAATACATTCAATAATGAGTCATATTGAAGTTAGCTAAATATTGAAGTTCATTAATGACAATAGATCCACTCAGTAATACGACACAGGTATAGAAACTGATGTTGACATAGGTACATATATATACAACTTTGTACATACTTCGTTAAGATTAATTACCGAATGTCTACATTTAACGTTACACCACAACAACAATAACAACAACAACAACAACAATAAAAACAATAACAACTATAGTATATCCACAATATGTATGCGGTATTCAGCGGAATACAATAGTATTCCGCAGTTATAGCTACAAGTATGCCTGTAATGGAGTTATATATATAACGCCAGGGCATACCCTCTCATCTAGGTAATATAGTACCTAGATATAAGATAACTATTTATAATATTATTATAATTAGTCCGGATAACGTAATGTATAAATAATTTTTACTCAGAATGCTAATAAATTACAATAATGTAAAGCGTGCAGCGCTATTTGTCGTGTAGGTGTTACATTTCAGGTGTCGTGTCCTATAGGACATATTCTGAGCGATGAGTCATACAACTATTACGTAATCTGAACATTAGTACGTCGTAATAATAATTAATTGGAGCGCTACGGAATATATATGTAGAAATATGAATATAATTAATTAAAATAACAAATAATGCATTATCACGTGGGTAATTGTTTTAATCGTAATACAATTAGAATAGCTTCCGTTTCATTTATTTTGTTTTGCCGTTATTTTAAAGAAACATTATTATGCATTACTTAATTTTGTCAGCGCTAAACTCCATGCGAAATGTTATCTATTCTGTTTTTAGTTTCGTTAGGCGAGTTAACACGTCCTCTTCATCACATTCAATTTCATTAATATCATCATCGTATTGAAGTGTTATGATTACTCTGCCCCTTATGTTATCTTCTCCCTGGTGAGTATATAAAGTATTATTATTCATTATACACACATTTACATTTACATTTTTCGGTTTTCCGACTGCAAACTGTGTTTATAAAGCAATCGGCCGACAGTATATGTGTGAAATTAACTTTTACATTGAATACATGCGTTTTAAGAAATGTCTTTAAGTTAGGAGTTGATGGTTTCGTACGGATGTGTGTAAGGGAGAGTGTTCTATTTATGGATTATGGGACGGATATTTCCCAGGCGAGTATTAGTTGAATTTAAGTTGTGTTTATGAGGTAATTGAAGTATACACGTATTGGTGGAGCGTGTAGTGGTACTAGTTTGTAATTTAAGTTTTAGTAGAGATGCTAAGTAGTCAGTAGAGTGCCAGTAGTATTGTTTTAGAGGATGATATAGCGTACAGATAGCCTGACTACCACTACTACTACTACTACTACTACTACTACTACTACTACTACTACTACTACTACTACTACTACTACTACTACTACTACCTATGGGTTTACTTATAAGTACAATATGGAAAAGAAGAAGTATCTCATTACATAATGATATACATTTATACAAATATCTGATACAATCTATTATATTATATGATTGTGAAACACGGACATTCAATTAAACCATAGAGAAAAGAATAAATGCATTCGAATCTAAATCATATAGAATAATCCTATGAATCTTATACCGATAAATATAAACGAATGATTATATTTCCAAGACAATTATGTAATAGGCTCTGTTGAACAACTTCTGTCAACTATAAAAATAAGGAAATTGGCTCATATTGGCCACATAATACGACATGAATCTCTCCATAAATTAATCATGTAAGGTTTGTAGAAGGAAAGAGAAGATAGGCACGACCGAGAATGAACTGGATGTCTAATATTATAAATGAAAACAAGTGATATCGGTTATATTCTCGAAAATACATTGGACCGTGAGAAATTGAAAAAAACATGTATATTTGTTACGGTTCAAATCCACCTACGATCAACCGGTCACGGATTAATGTAATGTAATTTAATTGATAACAATACAAAAATAATAAGTATATGTATTATTTATTGTATTATTATTTTTATAATTCAATAACAATTTGTATCGTTAGAAAATATATCAACTTAATATTTCAAATATATATTTTCTTAAATAAAAAATCACTCAATCAATCAATCAACTTTATTTATTTGTATTAAATTAATTATAAGTATGATGAAATACGTATGATGTAATAATAGTACTGAATATCAATTACCGGTAAAAGCACAAGAATAACATTCCTGAAGAATGCGTCGATAACGTTTAATCAGATAATGGATATATCTCGAGAGAACATAAAGGTACCTGAGACAATGATTGAAGGCATTGTTTGTGTAATGGCGGCTATCTCAAACGATTATACAACAACACATTATTAATCACGTGACAGTATAGAAACACCCAAGATTGTAGTATAGGTGGCGATACTGATATTGATAGTGTACTAGTATTACTACTACTACTACTAGTAGTAGTAGTAGTAGTAGTAGTAGTAGTAGTAGTAGTAGTAGTAGTAGTAGTAGTAGTAGTAGTAGTAGTAGTAGTAGTAGTAGTAGTAGTAGTAGTAGTAGTAGTAGTAGTAGTAGTAGTAGTAGTAGTAGTAGTAGTAGTAGTAGTAGTAGTAGTAGTAGTAGTAGTAGTAGTAGTAGTAGTAGTAGTAGTAGTAGTAGTAGTAGTAGTAGTAGTAGTAGTAGTAGTAGTAGTAGTAGTAGTAGTAGTAGTAGTAGTAGTAGTAGTAGTAGTAGTAGTAGTAGTAGTAGTAGTAGTAGTAGTAGTAGTAGTAGTAGTAGTAGTAGTAGTAGTAGTAGTAGTAGTAGTAGTAGTAGTAGTAGTAGTAGTAGTAGTAGTAGTAGTAGTAGTAGTAGTAGTAGTAGTAGTAGTAGTAGTAGTAGTAGTAGTAGTAGTAGTAGTAGTAGTAGTAGTAGTAGTAGTAGTAGTAGTAGTAGTAGTAGTAGTAGTAGTAGTAGTAGTAGTAGTAGTAGTAGTAGTAGTAGTAGTAGTAGTAGTAGTAGTAGTAGTAGTAGTAGTAGTAGTAGTAGTAGTAGTAGTAGTAGTAGTAGTAGTAGTAGTAGTAGTAGTAGTAGTAGTAGTAGTAGTAGTAGTAGTAGTAGTAGTAGTAGTAGTAGTAGTAGTAGTAGTAGTAGTAGTAGTAGTAGTAGTAGTAGTAGTAGTAGTAGTAGTAGTAGTAGTAGTAGTAGTAGTAGTAGTAGTAGTAGTAGTAGTAGTAGTAGTAGTAGTAGTAGTAGTAGTAGTAGTAGTAGTAGTAGTAGTAGTAGTAGTAGTAGTAGTAGTAGTAGTAGTAGTAGTAGTAGTAGTAGTAGTAGTAGTAGTAGTAGTAGTAGTAGTAGTAGTAGTAGTAGTAGTAGTAGTAGTAGTAGTAGTAGTAGTAGTAGTAGTAGTAGTAGTAGTAGTAGTAGTAGTAGTAGTTTACTTATATTCTTACTTTATTTCTACTAGAGCCGTTGTTATAACTACTTATTAATAAGAAGAAATAAAAAAGAAATCGATATATATGATAATAATATTAACAAATGAATTAATATTATAGTAGGTATTAGTAGTATTACAATATACTATTATATATTACATTTTAGAAGTATGTATGAGTAATATTAAAATATATATATTAGTTTTTGTTATTTATCATTTTTATTTTAGTGAAGATCATTCATTCCTTACATTTCCACCCAGAAACTTATATTTTTTACTTTTAACCAAATATATCTAATTTCTTTTCGAATCCGCAATCGTATTAAGGCATGTATACTATATTAATATCATAAAATAATATGATATTTATATATTATAAATTATAATATATAACAATACGCCATTGCATGTTATTCTACCAGTATATATGACTCGCATGAACCTAGTTTGTTATACGCATGCGCTGTCTACTGCGCATAGTTCTCGCGCTAATTCTCGCGCAACAATACATTCTCGTGCCCAAATAAGGAGTGTTCGATATTAGAACACATCCAGGCACCTCTGACAACACACTAACGCACTACAGCGATACTACCCCTACCCACTAATATATACTTAACGCATTCCGCAGACAACATAACAACGAGGTAGACGCACTTAGACAGTGGTGATATTGATTGAAGTGATTGAATAATTGTATTTTATAATAGTATATATATATATAGTAAATACGATTAAATAATAATGGTGTAAGAGTTTAGGCTATATAATATATATATATAGCCTCAATGACATTTCGTCGTTAACAGTCCATTTCATCCGTCAATTAAGTGGAAGCAAAACTACTCAGTCTATAGAATGTTTGTATTTAACAAACGTGTAGAGATCCATGATTAATACATTCATTGATGCGCTAGTCTTATTTACAGTCGGTTTTAGTCGGCTTTACTCTATTGACTTGATATGGTCGATTTTAGTGGCTCTTTAACCGGGTAGCGATATAACGTATTTGCTGCTACCCTATTATATAAGGTAACACCAAATATAGGGAAACTCGTATATTATATGTTGACTAATAATGTAATACATGGATATTATACTGGGAAACGATTATAAAACCGAAAAAAACTGCATTTGTCATGTATACATATAAACATATACCATATAGGATATCCCGTACTTTATTCCATAGGGAAATTATTCACATATTAATATTAGTAGTATACTATAGTAGTAGTATTTATATGTTCTATGTTAATATTTGTGAAATGATTACACTGATATCGAATATATATATATATATATATATATATATATAAAAAAATTACTATATGCACCGGATATCCATACGAACATAATCAATATTCATTGAATATTGATAACATAGTTAACCCACATATATAACTATTTATAGTATCGTTCCGGATGAATGCACACCGTCGCGGTCCAGTGACGTCGTGATTGAGGAGAGGCGTCCTCAATAGGCTACCGAGATAGGCGTGGTTTATAGATGATATATATAGCGTAACAACATGCAAAACAATACATCAATATAGCTCCATTGTTATGTGAATCATGAATGTAGATATGTAGATATATCTATGATTACAATGTATTACTTTATATATTATACGAAAATTGATTAATATATATCTAAATATAGATTATTTAATTATTAAATAGTTTACTACAGTTTACTCTAGCTTACTTGATACCAATATATTGACATATATTTTAACAAATATACATATCGCTATTAAATATATACGGGTTAATATAGTTTAGCATCATTGTTTTAGTTGTGCGTTGTTGAATATAGTTAAGTAGATGTTATTGATACACGTTATGTTAGCGTTAACGCCGATACGCTTACCGATCACGTGTTAGCTTGTTACGTAACCATAGCACGTGACTAATACCACGTGATTAATGTTTGATACTAAACGTTCAATTGGAATATCTATGTGCCCCGCATCACATGCATGCATCCCATGAGTCATCTCAGCTCGGCTACAATTCTTGGATCGATATACTCAGCCAGGCTGCGATATACTTTATTGAGCCGTATACATTGGAATTACAGCTTATGTACATCCATTAAAGAGTTTACTATTTAAGTGGGTGTAAATACTCCGTGACTACATATATATATATACCATATAAGGTAGCACAATGACCTCATCATACCTATTGTTAACGCTTCAGTGTTAACGGTGGTTTACGAATAAACAGTATGTTAGAACAATAGAACAATTATATCTTTAAGCCTTTTAGGAGAAACACTATGTAATAATATACAAGAAAAGATAAAAAGAATTTTTTATAATAAATAATATTATTATTATTAACGGATATTAAAAACTAAATTATTTATATATCTATTTACGATAAGAATGTCACCTAACATAGTCATACTTAATTTGATATATATATATATATATATATATATATATATATATATATATATTTATGTAAGCATATATGTATACACATATATATGAGTGTGTGTGTGTATGTGTGTAATAATATGACACATAATGTCCGCCTAACGATCACCCGCACAACTAACTAAGATATAAAGACACGTGTAACGCGATACCTAGTGTGTGAAATATAGTAAACACGTTTATGGAATTCGGTGACAACACCTGGCACGTGCTTTCTAATATTTATAATAATTTATAATATATATATATATATATATATATATATATATACACATGTTATAGAATACCATGTTTACACGTGACTACGAATGTTTACGTTACGGATTACATAATTAATTATGGTTAATAATAGTGACAATCAATTACCCCCTTTTAACAAAGCGTATACACACACATACTGTTTACCGTGTAGTACAAGTCGATGTGTAGTGAATACCGTATACGGATGTAATACAAGTCCAGTGGTTACGTTTTCTCTAGGTGTAAGCGTATTGGTACTACGCCAGTCACTAGTGTTGATAAACAATCTCTCTGGTAACGTGCAAACCTAGCGAGATAAGTTGGAAGTAGTTTTGAGATGTGTCATCGCTCTTTGCGCAGTCGCTAACATGTAATAGCTAAGAACGCCTTATAAAATATATATATACCTACGAGATATACTATATTTGATAATAATTAATAATTTTATAATAATAATAACGAAGGATTCCTTATTTTTATGATATTAATTATATATATACTTACTTACTAAATTTACTTAAGTCAAGTTATCACTGGACTATATATTGCAATTGCTTTCCATCCTTCTCTATCCCTTATCAGTGTTCTAATTATTCTTCTTCACAATCGCAGTCGCTCTTTAAGATATCTATGCATGTATTGGGTTGTCTCACCCTGTTTCGTATCCGGTTCTTTAGATTCCATAACATTAATTTATGTGCTAGTTCGTCAGTGTACCGTATGTAGTGACATGCTAGTCGCAAGGTTCTTAGTTTTGTCACCTCAGAGATATTTGGAAATCTCCTGTACAGTTGTGTATTGGTGACCTTATCTTGCTACGATATATTTGTGGCTATTCTAATAACCTAGTATAACAACCATCGATTTGTTTACGCATTAAGGAGTCGATTGTACAGAATTCGCTACAATACAATAATATATGTTCGATTGTAGCGTTGAAGGTTCTTATGTTGAGACTATTTTTAATTTTGCAGCTCCTGATTGTTTTCATCGTATGCATTGCTGATCATGATAACGCTTTGCGAATTTCAAAATCTTTTTGTGAGCTAGCCATCTATGCCCCCAAATATTTAACATTGTTGACATTGTTAATCAGCGTGCCACAGTTATCTAGTCTAATATTGACCGGAGATGTGTGATTGAACGTCATGACCTCGGTTCTCTGAGTTCAGTTGAACAATATTAGCTACTTCTGTTTCAATGGATGTTAATAGTTGCTGAGCTTGTTAAACTTCTGATGATACAAGTGCTATATCATCTGCGTAGCTGAGGTCTGTTAGCTATATTGCGGGATGTCTTCTCCCTTGTCGTTGTATTATTTCGAGTCCGAATTCTATTTCTCGTCCGTCAATGGCTTGTCGCATGGCGTAATCCAGTATGATCACAAATAGAAAAGGCGATAGTGTGTCACCTTGCAAAACTCCCTTTGATATTTGAAAGTTGTCGGTCTCTCCGTCAGATGTTATAACTTTTGCGTAAATGTCTTTATACGTTAAGTCAATCGCTTGTATAATTGTGTGGGGTATACCATATGATTTTAGTATACGAAGCATTATTTATCGGTTGATACTGTCGAATTCCTTCTTGAAATCGATAAAAATGATAACAGCCTTATGATTGTGACTTTTCACTACTTCATTAATCGTCTTAGAGCTAATATGTGTGAGATCGTAGATCTTCCAGATCTGAATCCGTTCTGATTGAACGTAATATAGGGTTTATATATGGTTAAATTCGATTTAGTTTAATTGTATTCGTCATTTTAGCTGATATTACTAATAGTGATATGCCTCTGTAGTTCCCTGCTTCTTTAAGTTATTTTGGAAATAGCACAATGTTGCATTTTGGCCATTGCGATGGTATTTCTTGACATGTGAGTATCTAGTCAGATATCTCGAGTATGATGTCATCGAAGTTACCGTATTTTAGGATTTCTGAAGCGATTCCGTCGGACCCTGCAGCTTTACCGTCTACTATATTTTCCTTTACCTTACTATATTCTTCATGGGTGAAAAGTCCAGTTTGTATAGCAAGGGTACTTTCACTAAAATTCTTCATTTATACTGAACTTGTTTCATGTTCCTGTCTATCATCTGGCAGTTTATTAAAGTGTTCGTACCATTTGCTTACACTATCCTCCTTGCTACTGACCTTGATTTTCCAACTTGTTGGTGTCATCCGTCCAGTCACTTTGTTAATAAACGTCCAGCTATCTGCATGTCTACTTTGCTCATTTGATTGTTCATTATGCTGGGATGATGTGGGAGTATAGAATTTCATCTTCTATGGTTTCGTATTCTTCTTGTAGAAGTTGTTTAGCTTTAGATAGTTTACTTGTAAATCATTTTTGTTGAGAACGGAATATTCCTTGTATGCTGTTTGAACGTCATTTCTTAGTTCGCTAATTCTGCTATTATGGGAGATAATTTTGTCGCGTGGTTTTATTTTCAAATGTATTAATGAGGCTGCTGCTTCTTCATTCTCTTTTATGAAGTGCTGATATGCGTCTGTGGCTGATGTGTTTATGCATTATGTGTTAATTTCGTTGTATATGTGTTTTAATTATAAACAACTATATAACCTATAATAAACCATCTTTTCTTGCTGTTTATATCGCACACGATTATCCTCGCTTAGTATTTACGTTTATATTGATTAGAACAAGTCATGTTAACCAGCCTCATTATAAACATTACATTAGTGAGTATTTTTTCTAGATCGCGCCTTGCTTATATTGTAAAGGACATATTGTTCTGAATGGATAATATACTATATATATAGTATATAGACTATAGTCGATATGTACAATGAATAATTGAGTGGATAAAGACGTCCGATAATAATTATGAAGTGTGAGATAGAATGTGAAGGTATGAATAGAAGTGTGAATGTCATTGATGACATTGATCTATGAAAGTATGATGGGTATTAGTACTACTAGGTATTACATACTATCAGCTTTACAATATTTAAAGAAAGTGAGTTATTAAAAACCAAGAAACAAAATCATTAATATAATTATCAATTGAAAGTTAAATTATATCATTATCAAAACCATGTGGAAACAATTATAAATATGTAAGTCACCAACAAAGATATGATAATAAATATAACGGCAACATTTAAAAAAAAATAAATTAAAAGTAAGACTATATAAAATAAAAAGAATCGGACACAATTCTGATCCGTTAGGAACACATATATATATATATGATTAGATTAGATTATAATTATAATTAGATTATCACATCGCTTTAAAATGTGTTTTTGGTTGTTAATAATATCAATGTAAATAGTAATATGAAACCCCCATTTAAATAAGTCATGTAGATCAGTAATATATAAGCACGTATTTTGAATATATTATTTTTATTAATTATTATAACTTTGAGTATTATATATATACTAGGCGGTCGGGGCCCGGCTTCGCCCGTGATCGCGCGTAACGTTCACTTGATGATGTAATGTACTTGGGAATGTTTATTAATATGTTTATATAGGTACTATAACTTAAAATATCAATGACACATACACACATTTATCAATATGCTTTTATAGGTTCACTCGGGATGTAATGCAGCTAAAAAAAACCTCCACAAATTAAAACTTAACCCAACCTAACCAAAACTGTGAAAATAACAATATAAATAAATATGCTTTTATAGGTTCATTCGGGAAGTAATGAAGCTAAAAAAAAACTACCAAAATTAAAAATTAACCCAACCTAACCACAACTTTGAAAATAACAATATAAATAAATATGCTTTTATAGGTTCACTCGGGAAGTAATGCAGCTAAAAAAAACCTACCAAAATTAAAACTTAACCCAACCTAACCACAACTGTGAAAAATTACTAATACTCTAAAAGCAATGACCACACAAAGACATATATCAATATACTTGTATAGGCTCACTTGGGAAGTGATGCAGCTAAAAAAAACACCAATATTAAAACTTAATCCAATCTAACCACAACTGTGAAAATATACTTATATAGGCTCACTCGGGAAGTAATGCAGTTAAAAAAAACCTACACAAATTAAAACTTAACCCAACCTAACCACAATAGTGAAAATATACTTTTATAGTCTCACTCGGGAAGTAATGGAGCTAAAAAAAACCTAAGAAAATTAAAACTTAACCCAATCTAATAACAACTGTGAAAATAACAATATAAATAAATATGCTTTTATAGGCTCACTCGGGAATTAATGCAGTTAAAAAAAACCACCAATATTAAAACTTAATCCAATCTAACCACAACTGTGAAAATAACAATATAAATGAATATGCTTTTATAGGTTCACTCGGGAAGTAATGCAGCTAAAAAAAACCTACACAAATTAAAACTTAACCCAACCTAACCACAACTGTGAAAATAACAATATAAATAAATATGCTTTTATAGGTTCACTCGGGAAGTAATGCAGCTAAAAAAACCTACACAAATTAAAACTTAACCCAACCTAACCACAACTGTGAAAATAACAATATAAATAAATATGTTTTTATAGGTTAACTCGGGAAGTAATGCAGCTAAAAAAAACCTACCAAAATTAAAAATTAACCCAACCTAACCACAACTGTGAAAATAACAATATAAATAAATATGCTTTTATAGGTTCACTCGGGAAGTAATTCAGCTAAAAAAAACCTACCAAAATTAAAACTTAACCCAACCTAACCACAACTGTGAAAATAACAATATAAATAAATATGCTTTTATATGCTCACTCGGGAAGTAATGCAGCTAAAAAAACCTCCACAAATTAAAAAAATTAGCTAAAAAAATCACCAATATTAAAACTTAATCCAATCTAACCACAACTGTGAATATAACTATATAAATAAATATGTTTATATAGGTTCAATTGGGTAGTAATGTAGCTAAAAAAAACCTACACAAATTAAAACTTAACACAACCTAACCACAACAGTGAAAATATACTTGTATAAGCTCACTCGGGAAGTAATGCAGCTAAAAAAATCCTCCACAAATTAAAACTTAACCCAACCTAACCACAACCGTTATAATATACTTTTATAGGCTCACTCGAGAAATAATTCAGCTAAAAAAAACCTCCACAAATTTAAACTTAACCCAACCTATCCATAACTGTAAAAATAACAATATAAATAAATATGAAGTTATAGTCTCACTCGGGAAGTAATGCAGCTACAAAAAAACCTACACAAATTAAAACTTAACCCAACCTAACCACAACAGTAAAAATATACTTGTATAGGCTCACTCGGGAAGTAATGCAGCTAAAAAAACCTCCACAAATTAAAACTTAACCCAACCTAACTACAACAGTGAAAATATACTTTTATAAGCTCACTCGGGAAGTAATGCAGCTAAAAAAAACCTCCAAAAATTAAAACTTAACCCAACCTAACCACAACCGTGGCAATATACTTTTATAGGCTCACTTAAGAAGTAATGCAGCTAAAAAAAACATCCACAAATTAAAACTTAACCCAACCTAACCATAACAGTGAAAATATACTTTTATAGGCTCACTCGAGAATGAATGCAGCTAAAAAAAACCTACACAAATTAAAACTTAACCCAACCTAACCACAACTGTGAAAATATCCTTGTATAGGCTCACTCGGGAAGTAATGCAGCTACAACATATCTACCAATATTAAAACTTAACCCAACCTACATACAACAGTGACAATAACTAAAACTAAAAATATCAATGACCACATAGACATATATATATATATATATATATATATATATATATGCTTGTATAGGCTCACTCGGTATGTAATGCATATATAATTATAGAATAGATTTTAGAAAAAATATTTTTTTATAAATCTATATTTTTTTCTTTGACCATATATATGATGACATTTGGCGAAATATTAAAACCGAGATGGAAACCTTATTATTCATATTTTCATGATTTTTCTGATTTTATTACATGTATTTTCGTACTCCTAATCTGATGAATACATAATTTATATGAAAATATGACTGGAAGTCGGTCAAATAGACTACTCTCAAATCATGTATTTTTCACTATTTCTGCCGTAGCTCGAAGAATATTAAACATAAGAAGTCCCAATATATAAAATTATATTCTATTTTAATTATCTATTTAATAAAGTTAAAATTATTGAAATCGAATAATTATTGTAGATTTTGATTTTTTAACTCACCTAATTATATATTACGATTGTATCACCTATGTTTAATAATTTATGTTTACATGGCGTAGATAGGAAATAATTAATATTAACTCGATTTTACATATTAGTAAATTTCACCTCAATAATACATGTAAATTAATTCCGATGTAAAAATTTGTATTCAGATATTCAAACCGGAAGTACGATTTCGTAAATCTACGTAATGTATTCTAAATTAAATAAACTCATTTTTACGAAATTATTTACCATCAAATTCTCCACGATAAAGTTTGTTATTAAAAATTTGCGTCGAATTTAAATTTTTCGATTACGTAAATCGACTAAAAAATTACACTATTTAACGATTATTGGTATCACGTGAATACATATTCAAAAAAGTAAATCATCTATTAAAACCCCGCTGCCCCACTTTATCACCTGTGGTTTTCCTTACGGAAAACGGATCTCGCGTTCGCGAGATCCTAATACTTACACACACAGACACACACACAGACAACTTCGCTCTTATAGTATAGACTAGGCGGTCGGGGCCCGGCTTCGCCCGTGATCGCGCGTAACGTTCACTTAGTGATGTAATGTACTCGGGAGGTGATGTAATGTACTCGGGAAGTGATGCAGCTAAAAAAAACCACCAATATTAAAACTTAATCCAATCTAACCACAACAGTTAAAATATACTTTTATAGACTAACTCTGGAAGTAATGTAGCTAAAAAAAACCTACCAAAATTAAAACTTAACCCAACCTAACCACAACTGTGAAAATAACAATATAAATAAATATGCTTTTATAGGTTCACTCGGGAAGTAATGCAGCTAAAAAAAACCTACCAAAATTAAAATGTAATCCAACCTAATCATGACTGTGAAAATAACAATATAAATAAATATGCTTTTATAGGTTCACACGGGAATAATGCTGCTACAAAAAACCTAAAAAATTAAAACTTAACCCAACCTAACCACAACTGTGAAAATATACTTTTATAGGCTCACATGGGAAGTAATGCAGATAAAAAAAACCTCCAAAAATTAAAACTTAACCCAACCTAACCACAACCGTGACAATATACTTTTATAGGCTCACTCGGGAAGTAATGCAGCTAAAAAAAACCTCCAAAAATTAAAACTTAATCCAACCTAACCAACACAGTGAAAATAACAATATAAATAAATATGCTTTTATAGGTTCACTCGGGAAGTAATGCAGCTAAAAAAAACCTCCAACAATTTAAACTTAACCCAACCTAACCACAACTGTGAAAATAACAATATAAATAAATATGCTTTTATAGGTTCACTCAGGAAGTAATGCAGCTAAAAAAAATCTACCAAAATTAAAACTTAACCCAACCTAACCACAACATTGAAAATATACTTTTATAGGCTCACTCGGGAAGTAATGCAGCTAAAAAAACCTACCAAAATTAAAACTTAACCCAACCTAACCATAACTGTGAAAATAACAATATAAATAATTATGATTTTATAGGGATCACTCGGGAAGTAATGCAGATAAAAAAAACACCAATATTAAAACTTAATCCAATCTAACCACAACAGTGAAAGTATACTTTTATAGGCAAACTCAGGTAGTAATGCAGCTAAAAAATACCTACAAAAATTAAAACTTAACCCAACGTAACCAAAACTGTGAAAATAAAAATATAAATAAATATACTTTTATAGGTTCACTCGGGAAGTAATGCATCTAAAAAACCTACACAAATTAAAACTTAACACAACCTAACCACAACCGTGCCATATACTTTTATAAGCTCACTCGGGAAGTAATGCAGCTAAAAAAAACCTCCACAAATTTAAACTTAACCCAACCTAACCACAACTGTGAAAATAACAATATAAATAAATATGCTTTTATAGGTTCACTCAGGAAGTAATGCAGCTAAAAAAAATCTACCAAAATTAAAACTTAACCCAACCTAACCACAACATTAAAAATATACTTTTATAGGCTCACTCGGGAAGTAATGCAGTTAAAAAACCTACCAAAATTAAAACTTAACCCAACCTAACCACAACCGTGAAAAGCTACTTGTATAGGCAAACTCTGGAAGTAATGCAGCTAAAAAAAACCTACCAAAATTAAAACTTAACCCAACCTAACCATAACTGTGAAAATAACAATATAAATAAATATGCTTTTATAGGTTCACTCGGGAAGTAATGCAGCTAAAAAAAACCTACCAAAATTAAAACTTAACCCAACCTAACCATAACTGTGAAAATAACAATATAAATAAATATGATTTTATAGGGATCACTCGGGAAGTAATGCAGCTAAAAAAACCACCAATATTAAAACTTAATCCAATCTAACCACAACAGTGAAAGTATACTTTTATAGTCAAACTCAGGTAGTAATGCAGCTAAAAAATACCTACAAAAATTTAAACTTAACCCAACGTAACCAAAACTGTGAAAATAAAAATATAAATAAATATACTTTTATAGGTTCACTCGGGAAGTAATGCATCTAAAAAACCTACACAAATTAAAACTTAACACAACCTAACCATAACCGTGCCATATACTTTTATAAGCTCACTCGGGAAGTAATGCAGCTAAAAAAAACCTCCAAAAATTTAAACTTAACCCAACCTAACCACAACTGTGAAAATAACAATATACATAAATATGCTTTTATAGGTTCACTCAGGAAGTAATGCAGCTAAAAAAAATCTACCAAAATTAAAACTTAACCCAACCTAACCACAACATTAAAAATATACTTTTATAGGCTCACTCGGGAAGTAATGCAGCTAAAAAAACCACCAATATTAAAACTTAATCCAACCTAACCACAACTGTGAAAATATCAATATAAATAAATATGCTTTCATAGGTTCACTCGGGAAGTAATGTAGCTAAACAAACCTACACAAATTAAAACTTAACCCAACCTAACCACAACTGTGAAAATAACTATATAAATAAATATACTTTTATAGGTTCACTCGGGAAGTAATGCATCTAAAAAAAACCTACCAAAATTAAAACTTAACCCAACCTAACCACAACTGTGAAAATAACTAACACTCACAATATCAATGAACACAAACACACACATATCACTATACTTTTAAAGGTTCAATCGGTATGTAATACATATATAATTATAGAATAGATTTTAGAAAAAATATTTTTTTATAAATCTATATTTTTTTCTTTGACCAATATATATGAATATATTTAGCGAAATATTAAAACAGAGATGGAAACCCTATTATTCATATTTTCATGATTTTTCTCATGTTATTACATGTATTTTCGTACTCCTAATCTGATGAATCCATAATTTATATGAAAATATTACCGGAAGTCGGTCAAATAGACTATTCTCAAATCATGTATTTTTCACTTTTTCGGCCGTAGCTCGAAGAATATTAAACATAAGAAGTCCCAATTTATAAAATTATATTCTATTTTAATTATCTATTTAATAAAGTTAAAATTATTGAAATCGAATAAATATTGTAGATTTTGATTTTTCACATCACCGTATCGTATCACATATGTTTAATAATTTATTTTTACATGGTGTAGATAGGAAATAATTAATATTAACTCGATTTTACATATTAGTAAATTTCACCTCAATAATACATGTAAATAAATTCCGATGCAACAAATGTTATTTAAATATTCAAACCGGAAGTACGATTTCGTAAATCTACGTAATGTATTCTAAATTAAAGAAACTCATTTTTACGAAATTATTTACCATCAAATTCTCCTAGATAAAGTTTGTTATTAAAAATTTGCGTCGAATTTAAATTTTTCGATTACGTAAATCGACTAAAAAATGACACTATTTAACGATTATTGGTATCACGTGAATACATATTCAAAAAAGTAAATCATCTATTAAAACCCCGCTGCCCCACTTTATCACCCGACGTTTTCCTTACGGAAAACGGATCTCGCGTTCGCGAGATCCTAATACTTACACACACAGACACACACACAGACAACTTCGCTCTTATAGTATAGACTAGGCGGTCGGGGCCCGGCTTCGCCCGTGATCGCGCGTAACGTTCACTTGATGATGTAATGTACTCGGGAGGTGATGTAATGTACTCGGGAAGTGATTCAGCTAAAAAAAATCACCGATATTAAAACTTAATCCAATCTAACCACAACTGTGAATATAACTATATAAATAAAAATGCTTTTATAGGCTTAATCGGGAAGTGATGCAGCTTAAAAAAACCTAAAAAAATAAAAACTTAACCAAACCTAACCACAACTGTGAAAATATCAATATAAATAAATATGCTTTTATAGGCTCACTCGGTAAGTAATGCAGCTAAAAAAAACCTTCAAAAATTAAAACTTAACCCAACCTATTAATTTACGCTAATAAATGTATACTATACATTGGTTATTTAACTTTAATCATTATTAATTAATTTATTGGTAATTAAATTTATGATACTATATATGGATGTGTTAATAAAATATACATAGTGGAATATACATATATATATATATATATATATATATATATATATATAATAGTAATATACTATGTTAATATATTTCCACGATATACACAATCACATATATAATATATTATATATATATATATGTATATATATCTATACTATATATATACTCCTATTTATTAATTTACGCTAATAAATGTACACTATATATTAGTTAATTAACTTTAATAATTATTAATTAATTGATTGGTAATTAAATTTATGATACATATTATTGGTATGTTAATAAAATATACATAGTTATGTGGAATATATACACTCATACATATATATATATATATATATATATATATATATATATATATATATATATATATATAATATATTGAGTATATATAAATATATATATATATATATCTATATATAATTTATTTAGTATATATATATATAATTTATTGCTAATTACATTTTTACAATACTTTGTATGGGTGTAGTAATACAATATACATAGTAATGTGGCATATATAAACATATATATATATATATGTATATATATATATATATATATACATGTATTATATACATACGCTACACTTATATTTAATAAGAATATATAAATATATATATATATATATATCTATATATAATTTATTTAGTATATATATATATAATTTATTGCTAATTACATTTTTACAATACTTTGTATGGGTGTAGTAATACAATATACATAGTAATGTGGCATATATAAACATATATATATATATATGTATATATATATATATATATATACATGTATTATATACATACGCTACACTTATATTTAATAAGAAGAAAAATATGATTATTCAATTACGTATATAGGTACTATTAATACATGACGTATTCGAATATTAACGCGATTTTACTAATTCATGAACTTTTTCTAAATAATACGGGTAAATAAATTACGATGTACCAATTTTTATTTAGATATTCAAACCGGAAGTACGATTTCGTAAATCTACGTAATGTATTCTAAATTAAAGAAACTAATTTTTATGAAATTATTTACGATAACATTATCCACGATAAAGTTTGTTATTAAAAATTTGCGTCGAATTTAAATTTTTCGATTACGTAAATCGACTAAAAAATGACACTATTTAACGATTATTGGTATCGCGCGAATACATATTGAAAAAAGTAAATCATCTATTAAAACCCCGCTGCCCCACTTTATCACCTGTGGTTTTCCTTACGGAAAACGGATCTCGCGTTCGCGAGATCCTAATACTTACACACACACACAGACACACAGACATTTTCGCTAATATAGTATAGATAGGCGGTCGGGGCCCGGCTTCGCCCGTGATCGCGCGTAACGTTCACTTAGTGATGTAATGTACTCGGGAGGTGATGTAATGTACTCGGGAAGTGATGCAGCTAAAAAAATCAACAATATTAAAACTTAATCCAATCTAACCACAACTGTGAATATAACTATATAAATAAAAATGCTTTTATATGCTCACTCGGGAAGTAATGCAGATAAAAAAAACCTCCAAAAATTAAAACTTAACCCAACCTAACCACAACCGTGACAATATACTTTTATAGGCTCACTCGGGAAGTAATGCAGCTAAAAAAAACTACCAATATTAAAACTTAATTCAATTTAACCACAACAATTTAACATATCAATTGTATTACCTATCTTCAACATTTATTTTTTTCGTACGTATTTAGATCAAAGCCTTCATGCCACGTCAAGGCAACGTACATATGAAGGGCACCTGCTAAATAGTAGTTATTAATTATACATTAAATTATATAGTTCGCATACTAACCTTATTTCCGCAAAGCTTCTTTATATACCACATGTTGTGTTCTTCCTTCTTCTGATAATATATACAGATTATCTCCATTTGTTACTCTCGAACATCCCACATATAATTGACCATGCGAAAAACAGCTAGTAGATAAGTCCAATCACACAACTTTTAATGTCTGACCCTGTGATTTGTTGATGGTCATCGAAAAACTTAATCTAACTGGAAATTGAAGTCTTCTAAATTCAAATTGATAATTTGAAGTCGTCATTGGAATCTTAGGTATGAAAACCTCTTGTCCTTTAAATGTACCGGTAATAATAATAGCTTCAATCACATTTGTATACATATTTTTTATTACTAACCTGGTACCATTGCATAACCTAGGAGGTTCAATATTTCTTAATAGGATAATCGAAGCACCTCGCTTTAATTTTAAATTGTGAGGAGGAAATCCGGAAGGTTGCAATGAATTTAAAAATTCCGTCGAGTAATTAATATTATCTTCTTGATTAGCTAAATTATCAATAGATTTATAATTTTTAATTTCCTCCGGAATTTCATTTAATAATTGTTCATTAATTTTGTAAACAACATCATTAATTGGTGCCAGAATACATCTTTCAGAGAGCCATTCTTTATTTTCATAATTTACCTGGAAATCTGGATAAACATTATTTTTTAATTCTATAGAATTACTAACCATTTTTCCAACCGGTAATTTAATTGAGTTATCTATTGAATTTACATTAATATTTCCTCATCCGAATCTTCATTTAGTGATAATCTCATATTTCTAGTTAACGACAATTTAATAATTTTATTCCATAAATATGAATATTTTAAACAGGCATTACGTTCATCTATTTTTGTACCATTAGGAATAATAGGTAATATCTGACGGAAATCCCCTGAAAATAATACAGTTATACCTCCCATTAATAAATCATTATTTCTAATATCTTTCAGTAATCTATCTACAGCCTGAATTCCTCCTTTATGAGACATGGTGCATTCATCCCATACTATGAATGAACATTTTCTTAATAGATGGGCTGCACCACTATTCCTAGATATATTACATGTTGTATTCTCTGTGTCAGATAAATCAAGAGGCAATTTAAACGTTGAATGTACAGTTCTTCCGGATTGCAGTAGAGTCGAAGCAATTCCAGAAGAAGCTACTGCTATAGCAATATTCTTCATGGAGCGTACTTTTGATAATAATAAATTAATTAAATATGTTTTACCTGTACCACCTGCTGCATTAAGAAAATATATATTTTCTTTTTTTTCATTAATACTCTTTAATATTAATAAATAAATTTCTTTTTGTTCATCAGTTAATCTATTTTCATTTTCATTAATAAACATATTTAATTCTTCCATATTATATGATGTTTCTCTAATAACATCGTTACTGAGTGGTGACATATCATCTCGTATCGTTGCAGGTAATCCATAATGTACTAACTGTCTTCCCCCGAGTTCTTGTAGTTTATCTTCGATATATATTAGAGCTAAATTAAATAGAATATCACTGTAAATAGCAGAGGGATTAATATGTTTAGCTTTAAATAAATAATCTTCAGTGAAATCTTCTTTATATTTATTCCATATCCTAAGGGGATTAGACACATTACACATAGTAATCATTATAGCAAATAGATTTCTTAATTTTGTTGGAGACTTTAATAGAACAGCATCATTAATCGTATTATCCCATTGGTTATCATTTTCTAGTAGACCATGTATAATACAGGCTTCTCTAAATGTTCCGCATATTATCTCGTTAACAGTTCTTAAGTAGTCGAATGAAGTAGGTCCTTTAATATGAAATAATAATAGCCGCATATAAAAACATTCAGCATTAGAAAAGTGTACCGTATATACTCTACCAAACTCTTTACCTTTCCTGATGTCACCATAACCATCAACCCTTGTACCTTGCTTTCTCTTTTTCCATGTATGCGAATTCCATGTATAATATGAAGCTACTTCTTCATATAATAACGTACTCGCGAATTCGTCCTCTCTACACAATTTAAAAAATGCCGTTAACGCAGTTTCATTAGGATTATTAATTCTATTTAAAATAGTATTACTATTAAAATACACCCTTTGCCCATTTTCTAAATGTACAGCCAAATGTATAATTGCAGGAAATCTTTTATGTATAGGAAATTGCATTAGTCTCCAAAATGCCTCGTTAGATCCTACGTATCTTCCTAATTGGTAATCCGAAATTTCGTCTTTACCTCCGTTTTCTCCTTCTAACGCTACCATCGACATGTCGGAACCCTTATTAATATATTTACATATATATTTAATACTTTTAACTGAATTACAAAATTCTACATTAATATGAGCTTTAAATATTTTAGATAATAATGGGCAATATGGAACAACCCATCTATTATCAATAATAACTTGCATGTTGTTTCTTTTGATAGTAAATTCTTCTCCTCCATCTTCTAATCTTCGACGTCTGCATTTAGGATATCCATCCTCTCCAGCCTGAGTAAACCTTGAGAAATCTTTCGGAAATCTCTTAGTACACCTACTATCTTTCATACATGGTGAGTTATTATTAATAATACCGCATGGACCATGAATCATTTGAGTAGTTACTACATCATATAATTCTTTATCCAGTGATTCATTTGGAATTTCAGCAGAAATAAATTCATCAATTTTCGAAGCATGAATTTTGTTCACTAACCATATCAAAATATGTGCGTGGGGTAAACCTCTTTTCTGCCATTCCACGGTGTACATAAAGCATCGTACTTCTCCAAATACCTGCGCTTTATTAAATAAATGCATTAATTTAACTAACTTTTGCTGGAATATTCTTGCAATAATATCGTGTCTATGCGTAGTCTTCTGATTATTTTCCAATTCTTTCGTGATTTCGATCCATTTAGGATTGCAAGTAAATGTGATGAATAAATCCGGAGTTCCGAATTTCCGTACATAAACCATCGCATCTTGTGTTCGTTGTTGCATATACCGAGGACTGCCTGTAAATGATGAAGGTAATATGATTAACTTACCCATTTCTTCCAAATTTCCGTCGTTTTGAATCGCGTCTTTTAGATGATCGTAGTTTTCAACTCTTAACTTCCTTTGATTTAATCTTATATATAACAATCTTTCAGTTTCAATTTTCACGTACATATCAACAATAAATTGATTAAGTAATTCCCTAAATTGATGAATATAATTTATGGAATTAATTCTGATCATAATATAATAACTATACATTCTCTTGACGTTAACTTGGTAATGTTGTCCCTGTGTTTTAGTAGAATATTATACCCGTCTTGTCCTTTCCAGAAAATCAATGGATATTGAAGAGCATCGTATGATCTGTGTAATTCATTTATCCTTTGCATGCCTTCCTCTTTGTGCTGTAAAATAATATCACGATTACAACATTGTTCACCAACCACTAAAACTGCGACGTCGTCATTAGTCGGTTCATTGAATCTTCGTTCGTGTTCTCCGGTTGGTCTTTTCTCAGCATTTATAACAACTTTGTAGTTTTCTTTAACATGTTGTTGGGCAAACTTAAAAGTATGGATTAAATTATTATGATTATGCAGCATATGTTGTAGATTTAATACAATAGATGTATCTAATTTTCCTGAAGATAGATGATCGATTCTTCTTTTCGTTTCATCTTCTGTATCTCCCATGAAATACATTTGAAGATATTTCGGAGTTTCATTTTCCTGTACATTCAACGGACCTAAGAGATGGTAAACCTGACCTTGTATTTTAAAGTTAGTATTATATCCTTGAATTGGTAATATTTTATGTGCTCCAAATGATGTCATTTGAAACGCAGAGTTATAATTTCTAATATTATTTAAGAATATTTTAGATTGTAATGAATTAGAATATAATAACGATTTTAATGGTTCCGGCGCGTCTTCTATCAAGGGTAGATCAACTTTTCCATTTGAACAGCATAATCCCGGTGCTTCATTTTTGTATTTTTTTGCGTTACAATATACGCAAATTACATTCATATCCCCAACTTTAATTTGCGTATCCTCTGCATATTTCGCTAACGGGTCATAATTAAATGCGGCATTTCTCCATATAATTATGTCCGATCGCCATGCATTTAATCGTTCAGATCTATCTTCATCTGTTTCTATTGATCTTAGTAATGCCCTATGCGTAGCATCATTATCCCGGCGAATGGCTGTTTCGCTATCACTCTCGGATGCTCTGCTCATTCGAGTACAATCTCTATTATTTACATTGCTAGTAGTTGTCTCGCTATCACTCTCGGATGCTCTGCTCATGCGAGTACTAACTTTATCTTTGGATTTTCTTGTAGCATTTTCGATATCACTCTCGGATGCTCTGCTCATGCGAGTACAAACTTGGTCAGTGGATTTTCTTGTAGCATTTTCGATATCGCTCTCGGATGCTCTGCTCCTGTTGGTACAATCTTTGTTATTGCTATTTCTTGTAGATGTTTCTTCTTGCGATTCGTTTTCCCTGTGAAATGATGTAGATATGTTATTTGCAATGTTTCTTATAGTTGTTTGTTCTGTCGTTTCATTTACTCGGTAGGTCGATGTCGATGCGCGATTATTTGCATTCCTATTATATTTATCTGCTGGATTTTCATGCTCCCTTGCATTAGCCGTACATATCCTATTTAATTGCTTTCTGGCATCTGTTTCTTCTATATCTTGTTGACTTATTCTCACATTATTAAATGTACGTGTGAACACAATAGGTTTTAATAAATGAATGCTATAAACGAACGTAATACTCCTTTATATACTATTGAAACAAATAAATTAGCCAATCACACAATTACACATACTGTGAAAAATATGTATAATTGTTGTGATTGGTCAATTTAAACTGACCAATCACATAATTACACATATTCTTATACTTATATCAAGGTCCTTGCTTATATACTATTATGACCTAAATAAAGGATAGATTTATGTATTAAAAGTAAATATTTAATATCTAAAATAAATATATATATGTATAATAGTAATATACTATGTTAATAAATGTACACGATATACTAAATCACATATACAATATATTATATATATTCATATTTATTAATTTACACTAATAAATGTACACTATACTTTATTAATTAATTTAGTGGTAATTAAATAATAAAATAATTAAAATGTATTGGGTGTGTTAATAAAATATACATAGTTATGTGGTATATATATTTATATATACTTTTATAGGCTCACTCGGGAAGTAATGCAGCTAAAAAAAACCTCCAAAAATTTAAACTTAACCCAACCTAACCACAACTGTGAAAATAACAATATACATAAATATGCTTTTATAGGTTCACTCAGGAAGTAATGCAGCTAAAAAAAATCTACCAAAATTAAAACTTAACCCAACCTAACCACAACATTAAAAATATACTTTTATAGGCTCACTCGGGAAGTAATGCAGCTAAAAAAACCACCAATATTAAAACTTAATCCAACCTAACCACAACTGTGAAAATATCAATATAAATAAATATGCTTTCATAGGTTCACTCGGGAAGTAATGTAGCTAAACAAACCTACACAAATTAAAACTTAACCCAACCTAACCACAACTGTGAAAATAACTATATAAATAAATATACTTTTATAGGTTCACTCGGGAAGTAATGCATCTAAAAAAAACCTACCAAAATTAAAACTTAACCCAACCTAACCACAACTGTGAAAATAACTAACACTCACAATATCAATGAACACAAACACACACATATCACTATACTTTTAAAGGTTCAATCGGTATGTAATACATATATAATTATAGAATAGATTTTAGAAAAAATATTTTTTTATAAATCTATATTTTTTTCTTTGACCAATATATATGAATATATTTAGCGAAATATTAAAACAGAGATGGAAACCCTATTATTCATATTTTCATGATTTTTCTCATGTTATTACATGTATTTTCGTACTCCTAATCTGATGAATCCATAATTTATATGAAAATATTACCGGAAGTCGGTCAAATAGACTATTCTCAAATCATGTATTTTTCACTTTTTCGGCCGTAGCTCGAAGAATATTAAACATAAGAAGTCCCAATTTATAAAATTATATTCTATTTTAATTATCTATTTAATAAAGTTAAAATTATTGAAATCGAATAAATATTGTAGATTTTGATTTTTCACATCACCGTATCGTATCACATATGTTTAATAATTTATTTTTACATGGTGTAGATAGGAAATAATTAATATTAACTCGATTTTACATATTAGTAAATTTCACCTCAATAATACATGTAAATAAATTCCGATGCAACAAATGTTATTTAAATATTCAAACCGGAAGTACGATTTCGTAAATCTACGTAATGTATTCTAAATTAAAGAAACTCATTTTTACGAAATTATTTACCATCAAATTCTCCTAGATAAAGTTTGTTATTAAAAATTTGCGTCGAATTTAAATTTTTCGATTACGTAAATCGACTAAAAAATGACACTATTTAACGATTATTGGTATCACGTGAATACATATTCAAAAAAGTAAATCATCTATTAAAACCCCGCTGCCCCACTTTATCACCCGACGTTTTCCTTACGGAAAACGGATCTCGCGTTCGCGAGATCCTAATACTTACACACACAGACACACACACAGACAACTTCGCTCTTATAGTATAGACTAGGCGGTCGGGGCCCGGCTTCGCCCGTGATCGCGCGTAACGTTCACTTGATGATGTAATGTACTCGGGAGGTGATGTAATGTACTCGGGAAGTGATTCAGCTAAAAAAAATCACCGATATTAAAACTTAATCCAATCTAACCACAACTGTGAATATAACTATATAAATAAAAATGCTTTTATAGGCTTAATCGGGAAGTGATGCAGCTTAAAAAAACCTAAAAAAATAAAAACTTAACCAAACCTAACCACAACTGTGAAAATATCAATATAAATAAATATGCTTTTATAGGCTCACTCGGTAAGTAATGCAGCTAAAAAAAACCTTCAAAAATTAAAACTTAACCCAACCTATTAATTTACGCTAATAAATGTATACTATACATTGGTTATTTAACTTTAATCATTATTAATTAATTTATTGGTAATTAAATTTATGATACTATATATGGATGTGTTAATAAAATATACATAGTGGAATATACATATATATATATATATATATATATATATATATATATATATAATAGTAATATACTATGTTAATATATTTCCACGATATACACAATCACATATATAATATATTATATATATATATATGTATATATATCTATACTATATATATACTCCTATTTATTAATTTACGCTAATAAATGTACACTATATATTAGTTAATTAACTTTAATAATTATTAATTAATTGATTGGTAATTAAATTTATGATACATATTATTGGTATGTTAATAAAATATACATAGTTATGTGGAATATATACACTCATACATATATATATATATATATATATATATATATATATATATATATATATATATATATAATATATTGAGTATATATAAATATATATATATATATATCTATATATAATTTATTTAGTATATATATATATAATTTATTGCTAATTACATTTTTACAATACTTTGTATGGGTGTAGTAATACAATATACATAGTAATGTGGCATATATAAACATATATATATATATATGTATATATATATATATATATACATGTATTATATACATACGCTACACTTATATTTAATAAGAATATATAAATATATATATATATATATATCTATATATAATTTATTTAGTATATATATATATAATTTATTGCTAATTACATTTTTACAATACTTTGTATGGGTGTAGTAATACAATATACATAGTAATGTGGCATATATAAACATATATATATATATATGTATATATATATATATATATATATACATGTATTATATACATACGCTACACTTATATTTAATAAGAAGAAAAATATGATTATTCAATTACGTATATAGGTACTATTAATACATGACGTATTCGAATATTAACGCGATTTTACTAATTCATGAACTTTTTCTAAATAATACGGGTAAATAAATTACGATGTACCAATTTTTATTTAGATATTCAAACCGGAAGTACGATTTCGTAAATCTACGTAATGTATTCTAAATTAAAGAAACTAATTTTTATGAAATTATTTACGATAACATTATCCACGATAAAGTTTGTTATTAAAAATTTGCGTCGAATTTAAATTTTTCGATTACGTAAATCGACTAAAAAATGACACTATTTAACGATTATTGGTATCGCGCGAATACATATTGAAAAAAGTAAATCATCTATTAAAACCCCGCTGCCCCACTTTATCACCTGTGGTTTTCCTTACGGAAAACGGATCTCGCGTTCGCGAGATCCTAATACTTACACACACACACAGACACACAGACATTTTCGCTAATATAGTATAGATAGGCGGTCGGGGCCCGGCTTCGCCCGTGATCGCGCGTAACGTTCACTTAGTGATGTAATGTACTCGGGAGGTGATGTAATGTACTCGGGAAGTGATGCAGCTAAAAAAATCAACAATATTAAAACTTAATCCAATCTAACCACAACTGTGAATATAACTATATAAATAAAAATGCTTTTATATGCTCACTCGGGAAGTAATGCAGATAAAAAAAACCTCCAAAAATTAAAACTTAACCCAACCTAACCACAACCGTGACAATATACTTTTATAGGCTCACTCGGGAAGTAATGCAGCTAAAAAAAACTACCAATATTAAAACTTAATTCAATTTAACCACAACAATTTAACATATCAATTGTATTACCTATCTTCAACATTTATTTTTTTCGTACGTATTTAGATCAAAGCCTTCATGCCACGTCAAGGCAACGTACATATGAAGGGCACCTGCTAAATAGTAGTTATTAATTATACATTAAATTATATAGTTCGCATACTAACCTTATTTCCGCAAAGCTTCTTTATATACCACATGTTGTGTTCTTCCTTCTTCTGATAATATATACAGATTATCTCCATTTGTTACTCTCGAACATCCCACATATAATTGACCATGCGAAAAACAGCTAGTAGATAAGTCCAATCACACAACTTTTAATGTCTGACCCTGTGATTTGTTGATGGTCATCGAAAAACTTAATCTAACTGGAAATTGAAGTCTTCTAAATTCAAATTGATAATTTGAAGTCGTCATTGGAATCTTAGGTATGAAAACCTCTTGTCCTTTAAATGTACCGGTAATAATAATAGCTTCAATCACATTTGTATACATATTTTTTATTACTAACCTGGTACCATTGCATAACCTAGGAGGTTCAATATTTCTTAATAGGATAATCGAAGCACCTCGCTTTAATTTTAAATTGTGAGGAGGAAATCCGGAAGGTTGCAATGAATTTAAAAATTCCGTCGAGTAATTAATATTATCTTCTTGATTAGCTAAATTATCAATAGATTTATAATTTTTAATTTCCTCCGGAATTTCATTTAATAATTGTTCATTAATTTTGTAAACAACATCATTAATTGGTGCCAGAATACATCTTTCAGAGAGCCATTCTTTATTTTCATAATTTACCTGGAAATCTGGATAAACATTATTTTTTAATTCTATAGAATTACTAACCATTTTTCCAACCGGTAATTTAATTGAGTTATCTATTGAATTTACATTAATATTTCCTCATCCGAATCTTCATTTAGTGATAATCTCATATTTCTAGTTAACGACAATTTAATAATTTTATTCCATAAATATGAATATTTTAAACAGGCATTACGTTCATCTATTTTTGTACCATTAGGAATAATAGGTAATATCTGACGGAAATCCCCTGAAAATAATACAGTTATACCTCCCATTAATAAATCATTATTTCTAATATCTTTCAGTAATCTATCTACAGCCTGAATTCCTCCTTTATGAGACATGGTGCATTCATCCCATACTATGAATGAACATTTTCTTAATAGATGGGCTGCACCACTATTCCTAGATATATTACATGTTGTATTCTCTGTGTCAGATAAATCAAGAGGCAATTTAAACGTTGAATGTACAGTTCTTCCGGATTGCAGTAGAGTCGAAGCAATTCCAGAAGAAGCTACTGCTATAGCAATATTCTTCATGGAGCGTACTTTTGATAATAATAAATTAATTAAATATGTTTTACCTGTACCACCTGCTGCATTAAGAAAATATATATTTTCTTTTTTTTCATTAATACTCTTTAATATTAATAAATAAATTTCTTTTTGTTCATCAGTTAATCTATTTTCATTTTCATTAATAAACATATTTAATTCTTCCATATTATATGATGTTTCTCTAATAACATCGTTACTGAGTGGTGACATATCATCTCGTATCGTTGCAGGTAATCCATAATGTACTAACTGTCTTCCCCCGAGTTCTTGTAGTTTATCTTCGATATATATTAGAGCTAAATTAAATAGAATATCACTGTAAATAGCAGAGGGATTAATATGTTTAGCTTTAAATAAATAATCTTCAGTGAAATCTTCTTTATATTTATTCCATATCCTAAGGGGATTAGACACATTACACATAGTAATCATTATAGCAAATAGATTTCTTAATTTTGTTGGAGACTTTAATAGAACAGCATCATTAATCGTATTATCCCATTGGTTATCATTTTCTAGTAGACCATGTATAATACAGGCTTCTCTAAATGTTCCGCATATTATCTCGTTAACAGTTCTTAAGTAGTCGAATGAAGTAGGTCCTTTAATATGAAATAATAATAGCCGCATATAAAAACATTCAGCATTAGAAAAGTGTACCGTATATACTCTACCAAACTCTTTACCTTTCCTGATGTCACCATAACCATCAACCCTTGTACCTTGCTTTCTCTTTTTCCATGTATGCGAATTCCATGTATAATATGAAGCTACTTCTTCATATAATAACGTACTCGCGAATTCGTCCTCTCTACACAATTTAAAAAATGCCGTTAACGCAGTTTCATTAGGATTATTAATTCTATTTAAAATAGTATTACTATTAAAATACACCCTTTGCCCATTTTCTAAATGTACAGCCAAATGTATAATTGCAGGAAATCTTTTATGTATAGGAAATTGCATTAGTCTCCAAAATGCCTCGTTAGATCCTACGTATCTTCCTAATTGGTAATCCGAAATTTCGTCTTTACCTCCGTTTTCTCCTTCTAACGCTACCATCGACATGTCGGAACCCTTATTAATATATTTACATATATATTTAATACTTTTAACTGAATTACAAAATTCTACATTAATATGAGCTTTAAATATTTTAGATAATAATGGGCAATATGGAACAACCCATCTATTATCAATAATAACTTGCATGTTGTTTCTTTTGATAGTAAATTCTTCTCCTCCATCTTCTAATCTTCGACGTCTGCATTTAGGATATCCATCCTCTCCAGCCTGAGTAAACCTTGAGAAATCTTTCGGAAATCTCTTAGTACACCTACTATCTTTCATACATGGTGAGTTATTATTAATAATACCGCATGGACCATGAATCATTTGAGTAGTTACTACATCATATAATTCTTTATCCAGTGATTCATTTGGAATTTCAGCAGAAATAAATTCATCAATTTTCGAAGCATGAATTTTGTTCACTAACCATATCAAAATATGTGCGTGGGGTAAACCTCTTTTCTGCCATTCCACGGTGTACATAAAGCATCGTACTTCTCCAAATACCTGCGCTTTATTAAATAAATGCATTAATTTAACTAACTTTTGCTGGAATATTCTTGCAATAATATCGTGTCTATGCGTAGTCTTCTGATTATTTTCCAATTCTTTCGTGATTTCGATCCATTTAGGATTGCAAGTAAATGTGATGAATAAATCCGGAGTTCCGAATTTCCGTACATAAACCATCGCATCTTGTGTTCGTTGTTGCATATACCGAGGACTGCCTGTAAATGATGAAGGTAATATGATTAACTTACCCATTTCTTCCAAATTTCCGTCGTTTTGAATCGCGTCTTTTAGATGATCGTAGTTTTCAACTCTTAACTTCCTTTGATTTAATCTTATATATAACAATCTTTCAGTTTCAATTTTCACGTACATATCAACAATAAATTGATTAAGTAATTCCCTAAATTGATGAATATAATTTATGGAATTAATTCTGATCATAATATAATAACTATACATTCTCTTGACGTTAACTTGGTAATGTTGTCCCTGTGTTTTAGTAGAATATTATACCCGTCTTGTCCTTTCCAGAAAATCAATGGATATTGAAGAGCATCGTATGATCTGTGTAATTCATTTATCCTTTGCATGCCTTCCTCTTTGTGCTGTAAAATAATATCACGATTACAACATTGTTCACCAACCACTAAAACTGCGACGTCGTCATTAGTCGGTTCATTGAATCTTCGTTCGTGTTCTCCGGTTGGTCTTTTCTCAGCATTTATAACAACTTTGTAGTTTTCTTTAACATGTTGTTGGGCAAACTTAAAAGTATGGATTAAATTAGTATGATTATGCAGCATATGTTGTAGATTTAATACAATAGATGTATCTAATTTTCCTGAAGATAGATGATCGATTCTTCTTTTCGTTTCATCTTCTGTATCTCCCATGAAATACATTTGAAGATATTTCGGAGTTTCATTTTCCTGTACATTCAACGGACCTAAGAGATGGTAAACCTGACCTTGTATTTTAAAGTTAGTATTATATCCTTGAATTGGTAATATTTTATGTGCTCCAAATGATGTCATTTGAAACGCAGAGTTATAATTTCTAATATTATTTAAGAATATTTTAGATTGTAATGAATTAGAATATAATAACGATTTTAATGGTTCCGGCGCGTCTTCTATCAAGGGTAGATCAACTTTTCCATTTGAACAGCATAATCCCGGTGCTTCATTTTTGTATTTTTTTGCGTTACAATATACGCAAATTACATTCATATCCCCAACTTTAATTTGCGTATCCTCTGCATATTTCGCTAACGGGTCATAATTAAATGCGGCATTTCTCCATATAATTATGTCCGATCGCCATGCATTTAATCGTTCAGATCTATCTTCATCTGTTTCTATTGATCTTAGTAATGCCCTATGCGTAGCATCATTATCCCGGCGAATGGCTGTTTCGCTATCACTCTCGGATGCTCTGCTCATTCGAGTACAATCTCTATTATTTACATTGCTAGTAGTTGTCTCGCTATCACTCTCGGATGCTCTGCTCATGCGAGTACTAACTTTATCTTTGGATTTTCTTGTAGCATTTTCGATATCACTCTCGGATGCTCTGCTCATGCGAGTACAAACTTGGTCAGTGGATTTTCTTGTAGCATTTTCGATATCGCTCTCGGATGCTCTGCTCCTGTTGGTACAATCTTTGTTATTGCTATTTCTTGTAGATGTTTCTTCTTGCGATTCGTTTTCCCTGTGAAATGATGTAGATATGTTATTTGCAATGTTTCTTATAGTTGTTTGTTCTGTCGTTTCATTTACTCGGTAGGTCGATGTCGATGCGCGATTATTTGCATTCCTATTATATTTATCTGCTGGATTTTCATGCTCCCTTGCATTAGCCGTACATATCCTATTTAATTGCTTTCTGGCATCTGTTTCTTCTATATCTTGTTGACTTATTCTCACATTATTAAATGTACGTGTGAACACAATAGGTTTTAATAAATGAATGCTATAAACGAACGTAATACTCCTTTATATACTATTGAAACAAATAAATTAGCCAATCACACAATTACACATACTGTGAAAAATATGTATAATTGTTGTGATTGGTCAATTTAAACTGACCAATCACATAATTACACATATTCTTATACTTATATCAAGGTCCTTGCTTATATACTATTATGACCTAAATAAAGGATAGATTTATGTATTAAAAGTAAATATTTAATATCTAAAATAAATATATATATGTATAATAGTAATATACTATGTTAATAAATGTACACGATATACTAAATCACATATACAATATATTATATATATTCATATTTATTAATTTACACTAATAAATGTACACTATACTTTATTAATTAATTTAGTGGTAATTAAATAATAAAATAATTAAAATGTATTGGGTGTGTTAATAAAATATACATAGTTATGTGGTATATATATTTATATATACTTTTATAGGCTCACTCGGGAAGTAATGCAGCTAAAAAAAACCTCCAAAAATTTAAACGTAACCCAACCTTACCACAACTGTGAAAATAACAATATAAATAAATTTACTTTTATAGGCTCACTCGAGAAGTAATGTAGCTAAAAAAAACCTACACAAATTAAAACTTAACCCAACCTAATCACAACTGTGAAAATAACTATAACTAAAAATATCAATGACCACATACATATATATATATATATATATATGATTGTATATGCTCACTCGGTATGTATTGCATATATAATTATATAATAGATTTTATAAAAAATATTTTTTTATAAATCTATATTTTTTTTCTTGACTGTATGATTACATTTGACGAAATAATAAAACAGAGATTGAAACCCTATTATTCATATTTTCATGATTTTTCCCATTTTATTACATGTATTTTCGTACTTCTAATCTGTTGAAACAATAATTTATATGAAAATATGACCGGAAGTCGGTCAAATAGACTACTCTCAAATCATGTATTTTTCACTATTTCAGCCGTAGCTCGAAGAATATTAAACATAATAAGTCCCAATTTATAAAATTATATTCTATTTTAATTATATATTTAATAAAGTTAAAATTATTGAATTCGAATAATTATAATAGATTTTGATTTTCCACATACCGTATCGTATCACCTATGTTTAATAATTTATGTTTACATGGCGTTGATAGGAAATAATTAATATTAACTCGATTTTACATATTCTTGAATTTCACCTCAATAATACGGGTAAATAAATTACGATGTACCAATTTGTATTCAGATATTCAAACCGGAAGTACGATTTCGTAAATCTACGTAATGTATTCGAAATTAAAGAAACTCATTTTTACGAAATTATTTACCATCAAATTATTCACGATAAAGTTTGTTATTAAAAATTTGCTTCGAATTTAAATTTTTCGATTACGTAAATCGACTAAAAAATGACACTATTTAACGATTATTGGTATCAAGCGAATACATATTCAAAAAAGTAAATCATCTATTAAAACCCCGCTGCCCCACTTTATCACCTGAGGTTTTCCTTACGGAAAACGGATCTCGCGTTCGCGAGATCCTAATACTTACACACACACACACACAGACACACAGACAGACATTTTCGCTAATATAGTATAGATAGGCGGTCGGGGCCCGGCTTCGCCCGTGTTCGCGCTTAACGTTCACTTAGTGATGTAATGTACTTGGGAATTTTTATTAATATGTTTATATAGGTACTATAACTTAAAATATCAATGACACATACACACATTTATCAATATGCTTTTATAGGTTCACTCGGGATGTAATGCAGCTAAAAAAAACCTCCACAAATTAAAACTTAACCCAACCTAACCACAACAGTGAAAATATACTTGTAGGCTCACTCTGGAAGTAATTCATATATAATTATAGAATATATTTTAGAAAAAATATTTTATAGACTCAATTGGGAAGTAATGCAGCTAAAAAAAACTACCAATATTAAAACTTAACCCACCTTAACCACAACCGTGAAAATATACTTTAATAGGTTCACTCGGGAAGTAATGCAGCTAAAAAAATCTACCAAAATTAAAACTTAACCCAACCTAACCACAACCGTGAAAATATACTTTAATAGATTCACTCGGGAAGTAATGTAGCTAAAAAAACCTACCAAAATTAAAACTTAATCCAATCTAACCACAACTATGAAAATAACTATATAAATAAAAATGCTTTTATAGGCTCACTCGGGAAGTAATGCAGCTAAAAAAAACCACCAATATTAAAACGTAATCCAATCTAACCACAACTGTGTAAATATCATAGGCTCACTCGGGAAGTAATGCATCTAAAAAAAACCTACACAAATTAAAACTTAACCCAACCTAACCACAACAGTAAAAATATACTTTTATTAGCTAACTCGGGAAGTAATGTAGCTAAAAAAAACCTACCCAAATTAAAACTTAACCCAACCTAACCACAACTGTGAAAATATCCTTGTATAGGCTCACTCGGGAAGTAATGTAGCTAAAAAAAACCTACCCAAATTAAAACTTAACCCAACCTAACCACAACTGTGAAAATATAATTGTATAGGCTCACTCGGGAAGAAATGCATTTAAAAAAACCTACACAAATTAAAACTTAACCCAACCTATCCCCAACAGTGAAAATATACTTGTATAGGCTCACATGAGAAGTAATGCATCTAAAAAAAACCTCCACAAATTAAAACTTAAACCAACCTAACCTCAACAGTAAAAATATACTTTTATAGGCTCACTCGGGAAGTAATGCAACTAAAAAAAACCACAAATATTAAAACGTAATCCAACCTAACCACAACAGTGAAAATATACTTTTATATGCTCACTCGGGAAGTAATGCAGCTAAAAAAACCTCCACAAATTAAAAAAATTAGCTAAAAAAATCACCAATATTAAAACTTAATCCAATCTAACCACAACTGTGAATATAACTATATAAATAAATATGTTTATATAGGTTCAATTGGGTAGTAATGTAGCTAAAAAAAACCTACACAAATTAAAACTTAACACAACCTAACCACAACAGTGAAAATATACTTGTATAAGCTCACTCGGGAAGTAATGCAGCTAAAAAAATTCTCCACAAATTAAAACTTAACCCAACCTAACCACAACCGTTACAATATACTTTTATAGGCTCACTCGAGAAGTAATTCAGCTAAAAAAAACCTCCACAAATTTAAACTTAACCCAACCTATCCATAACTGTAAAAATAACAATATAAATAAATATGAAGTTATAGTCTCACTCGGGAAGTAATGCAGCTACAAAAAAACCTCCAAACATTAAAACTTAACCCAACCTAACCATAACAGTGAAAATATAATTTTATAGTCTCACTCGGGAAGTAATGCAGCTAAAAAAATCTCCAAAAATTAAAACGTAACCAAACCTAACCACAACCGTGACAATATACTTTTATAGGCTCACTCGAGAAGTAATGCAGCTAAAAAAAAACTCCACAAATTAAAACTTAATCCAATCTAACCACAACTATGAAAATAACTATATAAATAAAAATGCTTTTATAGGCTCACTCGGGAGGTAATGCAGCTAAAAAAAACCACCAATATTAAAACGTAATCCAATCTAACCACAACTGTGTACATATCCTAGGGTCACTCGGGAAGTAATGCATCTAAAAAAAACATACACAAATTAAAACTTAACCCAACCTAACCACAACAGTAAAAATATACTTTTATTAGCTAACTCGGGAAGTAATGCAGCTAAAAAAAACCTACACAAATTAAAACTTAACCCAACCTAATCACAACTGTGAAAATATCCTTGTATAGGCTCACTCGGGAAGTAATGCAGCTAAAAAAAACCTACACAAATTAAAACTTAACCCAACCTGAACTAAACTGTTAAAATAATACTCAAAATATAATTTAACATACATACATATACATACATATATCATTATGCTTATATTGGTTCACTCGGGAAGTAATGCAGCTAAAAAAAACCACCAATATTAAAACTTAATACAATCTAACCACAACTGTGCAAATATCCTTGTATAGTCTTACTCGGGAAGTAATTCAGATAAAAAAAACCAACGTATCGTATCACCTATGTTTAATAATTTATGTTTACATGGCGTAGATAGGAAATAATTAATATTAACTCGATTTTACATAGTCTTGAATTTCACCTCAATAATACGGGTAAATAAATTACGATGCAACAATTTGTATTTAGATATTCAAACCGGAAGTACGATTTCGTAAATCTACGTAATGTATTCTAAATTAAAGAAACTCATTTTTACGAAATTATTTACCATCAAATTCTCCTAGATAAAGTTTGTTATTAAAAATTTGCGTCGAATTTAAATTTTTCGATTACGTAAATCGACTAAAAAATGACACTATTTAACGATTATTGGTATCACGTGAATACATATTCAAAAAAGTAAATCATCTATTAAAACCCCGCTGCCCCACTTTATCACCCGACGTTTTCCTTACGGAAAACGGATCTCGCGTTCGCGAGATCCTAATACTTACACACACAGACACACACACAGACAACTTCGCTCTTATAGTATAGACTAGGCGGTCGGGGCCCGGCTTCGCCCGTGATCGCGCGTAACGTTCACTTGATGATGTAATGTACTTGGGAATGTTTATTAATATGTTTATATAGGTACTATAACTTAAAATATCAATGACACATACACACATTTATCAATATGCTTTTATAGGTTCACTCGGGATGTAATGCAGCTAAAAAAAACCTCCACAAATTAAAACTTAACCCAACCTAACCAAAACTGTGAAAATAACAATATAAATAAATATGCTTTTATAGGTTCATTCGGGAAGTAATGAAGCTAAAAAAAAACTACCAAAATTAAAAATTAACCCAACCTAACCACAACTTTGAAAATAACAATATAAATAAATATGCTTTTATAGGTTCACTCGGGAAGTAATGCAGCTAAAAAAAACCACCAATATTAAAACTTAATCCAATCTAACCACAACTGTGAAAATAACAATATACATGAATATGCTTTTATAGGTTCACTCGGGAAGTAATGCAGCTAAAAAAAACCTACACAAATTAAAACTTAACCCAACCTAACCACAACTGTGAAAATAACAATATAAATAAATATGCTTTTATAGGTTCACTCGGGAAGTAATGCAGCTAAAAAAACCTACACAAATTAAAACTTAACCCAACCTAACCACAACTGTGAAAATAACAATATAAATAAATATGTTTTTATAGGTTAACTCGGGAAGTAATGCAGCTAAAAAAAACCTACCAAAATTAAAAATTAACCCAACCTAACCACAACTGTGAAAATAACAATATAAATAAATATGCTTTTATAGGTTCACTCGGGAAGTAATTCAGCTAAAAAAAACCTACCAAAATTAAAACTTAACCCAACCTAACCACAACTGTGAAAATAACAATATAAATAAATATGCTTTTATATGCTCACTCGGGAAGTAATGCAGCTAAAAAAACCTCCACAAATTAAAAAAATTAGCTAAAAAAATCACCAATATTAAAACTTAATCCAATCTAACCACAACTGTGAATATAACTATATAAATAAATATGTTTATATAGGTTCAATTGGGTAGTAATGTAGCTAAAAAAAACCTACACAAATTAAAACTTAACACAACCTAACCACAACAGTGAAAATATACTTGTATAAGCTCACTCGGGAAGTAATGCAGCTAAAAAAATCCTCCACAAATTAAAACTTAACCCAACCTAACCACAACCGTTATAATATACTTTTATAGGCTCACTCGAGAAGTAATTCAGCTAAAAAAAACCTCCACAAATTTAAACTTAACCCAACCTATCCATAACTGTAAAAATAACAATATAAATAAATATGAAGTTATAGTCTCACTCGGGAAGTAATGCAGCTACAAAAAAACCTCCAAACATTAAAACTTAACCCAACCTAACCATAACAGTGAAAATATACTTTTATAGTCTCACTCGGGAAGTAATGCAGCTAAAAAAATCTCCAAAAATTAAAACGTAACCAAACCTAACCACAACCGTGACAATATACTTTTATAGGCTCACTCGAGAAGTAATGCAGCTAAAAAAAAACTCCACAAATTAAAACTTAATCCAATCTAACCACAACTATGAAAATAACTATATAAATAAAAATGCTTTTATAGGCTCACTCGGGAGGTAATGCAGCTAAAAAAAACCACCAATATTAAAACGTAATCCAATCTAACCACAACTGTGTACATATCCTAGGGTCACTCGGGAAGTAATGCATCTAAAAAAAACATACACAAATTAAAACTTAACCCAACCTAACCACAACAGTAAAAATATACTTTTATTAGCTAACTCGGGAAGTAATGCAGCTAAAAAAAACCTACACAAATTAAAACTTAACCCAACCTAATCACAACTGTGAAAATATCCTTGTATAGGCTCACTCGGGAAGTAATGCAGCTAAAAAAAACCTACACAAATTAAAACTTAACCCAACCTGAACTAAACTGTTAAAATAATACTCAAAATATAATTTAACATACATACATATACATACATATATCATTATGCTTATATTGGTTCACTCGGGAAGTAATGCAGCTAAAAAAAACCACCAATATTAAAACTTAATACAATCTAACCACAACTGTGCAAATATCCTTGTATAGTCTTACTCGGGAAGTAATTCAGATAACAAAAACCAACGTATCGTATCACCTATGTTTAATAATTTATGTTTACATGGCGTAGATAGGAAATAATTAATATTAACTCGATATTACATATTAGTAAATTTCACCTCAATAATAAAAAGTAGTAAATAAATTCCGATTTAAAAATTTGTATTCATAAATTCAAACCGGAAGTACCATTTCGTAAATCTACGTAATGTATTCTAAATTAAAGAAACTCATTTTTACGAAATTATTTACCATCAAATTATTCACGATAAAGTTTGTTATTAAAAATTTGCGTCGAATTTAAATTTTTCGATTACGTAAATCGATTAAAAAATTACCCTATTTAACGATTATTGGTATCGCGCGAATACATATCCAAAAAAGTAAATCATCTATTTCAAGCCCGCTGCCCCACTTTATCACCTGTGGTTTTCCTTACGGAAAACGGATTTCGCTTTCGCGAAATCCTTCTACTTACACACACACACACACACACAGACAACTTCGCTAATATAGTATAGACTAGGCGATCGGGGCCCGGCTTCGCCCGTGATCGCGCGTAACGTTCACTTGTTGATATACTTGGGAATTTGTATTAATATGTTTATACAGCTAAAAAAAACCTCCAAAAATTAAAACTTAACCCAACCTAACTATAACCGTGACGATATACTTTTATAGGATCACTCGGGAAGTAATGCATCTAAAAAAAACCTACACAAATTAAAACTTAACCTAACCTAAACACAACCGTGACAATATACTTTTATAGGATCACTTGTAGTGTAATGCAGCTAAAAAAATACACAAATTTAAACTTAACCCAACCTAACCACAACCGTGACAATATACTTTTATAGGCTCATTCGAGAAGTAATGCAGCTAAAAAAAACCTTCAAAAATTTAAACTTAACCCAACCTAACCACAACTGTAAAAATAACAATATAAATAAATATGCTTTTATAGGCTCTTTCGGGAATTAATGCAGCTAAAAAAAACCTACAAAAATTAAAACTTAACCCAACCTAACCACAATCGTGATAATATAATTGTATAGGCTCAGTTGAGAAGTAATTCAGCTAAAAAAACCTCACAAATTAAAACTTAACCCAAACTAACCACAACAGTGCAAATATACTTAGTCTCTATCGGGAAGTAATGTAGCTAAAAAAACCTACACAATTAAATTTTAACCTAACCTAAACACAACCGTGACAATATACTTTTATAGGATCACTTGGAGTGTAATGCAGCTAAAAACCTTCAAAAATTTAAACTTAACCCAACCTAACCACAACCGTGGAAATATACTTTTATAGGCTCATTCGGGAAGTAATGCAGCTAAAAAAACCTCCACAAATTAAAAAAATTAGCTAAAAAAATCACCAATATTAAAACTTAATCCAATCTAACCACAACTGTGAATATAACTATATAAATAAATATGTTTATATAGGTTCAATTGGGTAGTAATGTAGCTAAAAAAAACCTACACAAATTAAAACTTAACACAACCTAACCACAACTGTGAAAATAACAATATAAATAAATATGCTTTTATAGGCTCACTCGGGAAGTAATGCAGCTAAAAAAAACCTCCCCAAATTAAAACTTAACCCAACCTAACCACAACAGTGAACATATACTTTTATAGGCTCACTCTGGAAGTAATGCAGCTAAAAAAACCTACCAAAATTAAAACTTAACCCAACCTAACCACAACATTGAAAATATACTTTTATAGGCTCACTCGGGAAGTAATGCAGCTAAAAAAACCTACCAAAATTAAAACTTAACCCAACCTAACCACAACCGTGAAAAGCTACTTGTATAGACAAACTCAGGTAGTAATGCAGCTAAAAAATACCTACAAAAATTAAAACTTAACCCAACCTAACCACAACTGTGAAAATAACAATATAAATAAATATGCTTTTATAGGTTCACTCAGGAAGTAATGCAGCTAAAAAAAATCTACCAAAATTAAAACTTAACCCAACCTAACCACAACATTGAAAATATACTTTTATAGGCTCACTCGGGAAGTGATGCAGCTAAAAAAAACCTACCAAAATTAAAATTAACCCAACCTAACCATAACTGAAAATAACAATATAAATAAATATGCTTTTATAGGGATCACTCGGGAAGTAATGCAGCTAAAAAAACCACCAATATTAAAACTTAATCCAATCTAACCACAACAGTGAAAGTATACTTTTATAGGCAAACTCATGTAGTAATGCAGCTAAAAAATACCTACAAAAATGTAAACTTAACCCAACCTAACCACAACTGTGAAAATAACAATATAAATAAATATGATTTTATAGGCTCACTCGAGAAGTAATGCAGCTAAAAAAAACCTCCAACAATTTAAAATCAACCCAACCTAACCACAACTGTAAAAATAACAATATAAATAAATATGCTTTATAGGCTCACTCGGCAAGTAATGCAGCTAAAAAAAACCTCAAAAAATTAAAACTTAACCCAACCTTACCACAACCGTGACAATATACTTTTATAGGCTCACTTGAGAAGTAATGCAGCTAAAAAAAACTTCCAAAATTAAAACTTAACCCAACCTAACCACAACATTGAAAATATACCTTTATAGGCTCACTCGGGAAGTAATGCAGCTAAAAAAAACCTCCAAAAATTTAAACTTAACCCAACCTTACCACAACTGTGAAAATAACAATATAAATAAATATACTTTTATAGGCTCACTCGAGAAGTAATGTAGCTAAAAAAAACCTACACAAATTAAAACTTATCCCAACCTAACCACAACCGTGAAAAGCTACTTTTATAGGCTCACTCGGGAAGTAATGCAGCTAAAAAAACCTACCAAAATTAAAACTTAACCCAACCTAACCACAACCGAGAAAAGCTACTTGTATAGGCAAACTCTGGAAGTAATGCAGCTAAAAAAAACCTACCAAAATTAAAATTAGCCCAACCTAACCATAACTGTGAAAATAACAATATAAATAAATATGCTTTTATAAGTTCACTCGGGAAGTAATGCAACTAAAAAAAACCTACCAAAATTAAAACTTAACCTAACCTAACCACAACAGTGAAAATATACTTGTATAGGCTCACATGGGAAGTAATGCAACTAAAAAAAACCTTCAAAAATTAAAACTTAACCCATCCTAACCTCAACTGTGAAAATAACAATATAAATAAATATGCAGTTATAGTCTCACTCGGGAAGTAATGTAGCTAAAAAAAACTTACCAATATTAAAATTAACCCAACCTAATCACAACATTGAAAATAACTAACACTCACAATATCAATGAACACAAACACACACATATCACTATACTTTTAAAGGTGCAATCGGTATGTAATACATATATAATTATAGAATAGATTTTAGAAAAAATATTTTTTTATAAATCTATATTTTTTTTCTTTGACCATATATATGATGACATTTGGCGAAATATTAAAACAGAAATGGAAACCCTATTATTCATATTTTCATGATTTTTCTCATTTTATTACATGTATTTTCGTACTCCTAATCTGATGAATCCATAATTTATACGAAAATATGACCGGAAGTCGGTCAAATAGAATACTCTAAAATCATGTATTTTTCACTATTTCAGCCGTAGCTCGAAGAATATTAAACATAATAAGTCCCAATTTATAAAATTATATTCTATTTTAATTATCTATTTAATAAAGTTAAAATTATTGAAATCGATTAATTATTATAGATTTTGATTTTTTACATCACCGTATCACCTATGTTTAATAATTTATGTTTACATGGCGTAGATAGGAAATAATTAATATTAACTCGATTTTACATATTCTTGAATTTCACCTCAATAATACGGGTAAATAAATTGCGATGCAACAATTTTTATTCAGATATTCAAACCGGAAGTACGATTTCGTAAATCTACGTAATGTATTCTAAATTAAAGAAACTAATTTTTATGAAATTATTTACGATAAAATTATCCACGATAAAGTTTGTTATTAAAAATTTGCGTCGAATTTAAATTTTTCGATTACGTAAATCGACTAAAAAATGACACTATTTAACGATTATTGGTATCGCGCAAATACATATTCAAAAAAGTAAATCATCTATTAAAACCCCGCTGCCCCACTTTATCACCTGTGGTTTTCCTTACGGAAAACGGATCTCGCGTTCGCGAGATCCTAATACTTACACACACACACACAGACACACACACAGACAGACATTTTCGCTAATATAGTATAGACTAGGCGGCCGGGGTCCGGCTTCGCCCGTGATCGCGCGTAACGTTCACTTGTTGATGTAATGTACTCGGGAGGTGATGTAATGTACTCGGGAAGTGATTCAGCTAAAAAAAACCACCAATATTAAAACTTAATCCAATCTAACCACAACTATGAAAATAACTATATAAATAAAAATGCTTTTATAGGCTCACTCGGGAAGTAATGCAGCTAAAAAAAACCTACCAAAATTAAAACTTAACCCAACCTAACCACAACTGTGAAAATAATAATATAAATAAATATGCTTTTATAGGTTCACTCGGGAAGTAATTCAACTAAAACAAACCTACACAAATTAAAACTTAACCCAACCTAACCACAACTGTGAAAATAACAATATAAATAAATATGTTTTTATAGGCTCACTCGGGAAGTAATGCAGCTAAAAAAAACCTACACAAATTAAAACTTAACCCAACCTAACCACAACTGTGAAAATAACAATATAAATAAATATGATTTTATAGGTTTACTCGGGAAGTAATTCAACTAAAAAAAACCTACACAAATTAAAACTTAACCCAACCTAACCACAACTGTGAAAATAACAATATAAATAAATATGCTTTTATAGGTTCACTCGGGAAGTAATGCAGCTAAAAAAAACCTACCAAAATTAAAACTTAACCCAACCTAACCACAACTGTGAAAATAACAATATAAATAAATATGCTTTTATAGGTTCACTCGGGAAGTAATTCAACTAAAAAAACCTACACAAATTAAAACTTAACCCAACCTAACCACAACTGTGAAAATAACAATATAAATAAATATGCTTTTATAGGTTCACTCGGGAAGTAATTCAGCTAAAAAAAACCTACCAAAATTAAAACTTAACCCACCCTAACCACAACCGTGAAAATACACTTTTATAGGTTCACTCGGGAAGTAATGGAGCTAAAAAAAACCACCAATATTAAAACTTAACCCAACCTAACCACAACTGTGAAAATAACTAACACTCACAATATCAATGACCACACAACATAAATATATCAATATCTTTGTATAGGCTCACTCGGGAAGTAATTCAGCTAAAAAAACCAACAATATTAAAATTAATCCAATCTAACCACAACTGTGAAAATAAGAATATAAATGAATATGATTGTATAGGCTAACTCGGGAAGTAATGTAGCTAAAAAAAACTACACAAATTAAATTTAACCCAACCTAACTAAAACTGTGAAAATAACAAATACTCAAAATATCACTGAACACATACAAAAATATCATAATACTTTTATAATAAACTTATATACCCAACCTAACTACAACTGTAAAAATAACAATATAAATAAATATGCTTTTATAGGCTCACTCGGGAAGTAATGCAGCTAAAAAAAACCTCCAAAAATTAAAACGTAACCCAACATAACCACAACCGTGACAATATACTTTTATAGGCTCACTCGAGAAGTAATGCAGTTAAAAAAAACCTCTAAAAATTTAAATTTAACCCAACCTAACCACAACTGTGAAAATAACAATATAAATAAATATGCTTTTAAAGGCTCACTCGGGAAGTAATGCAGCTAAAAAAAACCTACACAAATTAAAACTTAACCCAACCTAAACAAAAATGTGAAAATAACAATATAAATAAATATGCCTTTATAGGGATTACTCGGGAAGTAATGCATCTAAAAAAGACCTACACGAATTAAAACTTAACCCAACCTAAACAAAAATGTGAAAATAACAATATAAATAAATATGACTTTATAGGGATCACTCGGGAAGTAATTCAGCTAAAAAAAACTAACAATATTAAAACTTAACCCAACCTAACCACAACTGTGAACAATTACTAATAATCTAAATTCAATGACCACACACAGACATATATCAATATACTTTTATAGGCTAAACTCGGGAAGTAATGCAGCTAAAAAAAACTACCAATATTAAAACTTAACCCAACCTAACCACAACTATGAAAAATTACTAATACTCTAAAATCAATGACCACACAAAGACATATATCAATATACTTTTATAGGCTCACTCGGGAAGTAATGCAGCTAAAAAAAACCTCCAAAAATTTAAACTTAACCCAACCTTACCACAACTGTGAAAATAACAATATAAATAAATATACTTTTATAGGCTCACTCGAGAAGTAATGTAGCTAAAAAAACCTACACAAATTAAAACTTAACCCACCCTAACCACAACCGTGACAATATACTTGTATAGGCTCACTCGAGAAGTAATGCAGCTAAAAAAAACCTACACAAATTAAAATTTAACCCAACCTAAACACAACAGTGACAATAACTATAACTAAAAATATCAATGACCACATACACACATATATATATATGCTTGTATAGTCTCACTCGGTATGTAATGCATATATAATTATAGAATAGTTTTAGAAAAAATATTTTTTTATAAATCTATATTTTTTTCTTTGACCATATATATGATGACATTTGGCGAAATATTAAAACAGAGATGGAAACCCTATTATTCATATTTTCATGATTTTTCTCATTTTATTACATGTATTTTCGTACTCCTAATCTGATGAATCCATAATTTATACGAAAATATTACCGGAAATCGGTCAAATAGACTACTCTAAAATCATGTATTTTTCACTATTTCAGCCGTAGCTCTAAGAATATTAAACATAAGAAGTCCCAATTTATAAAATTATATTCTATTTTAATTATCTATTTAATAAAGTTAAAATTATTGAAATCGAATAATTATTGTAGATTTTGATTTTTTACATTACCGTATCGTATCACATATGTTTAATTATTTATGTTTACATGGCGTAGATAGGAAATAATTAATATTAACTCGATTTTACATATTCTTGAACTTTTTCTCAATAATACGGGTAAATAAATTCCGATGCACTTGTTTTTATTTCGATATACAAACCGGAAGTAGGATTTCGTAAATCTACGTAATGTATTCTAAATTAAAGAAACTCATTTTTACGAAATTATTTACCATCAAATTATTCACGATAAAGTTTGTTATTAAAAATTTGCGTCGAATTTAAATTTTTCGATTACGTAAATCGACTAAAAAATGACACTATTTAACGATTATTGGTATCACGTGAATACATATTCAAAAAAGTAAATCATCTATTAAAACCCCGCTGCCCCACTTTATCACCCGACGTTTTCCTTACGGAAAACGGATCTCGCGTTCGCGAGATCCTAATACTTACACACACAGACACACACACAGACAACTTCGCTCTTATAGTATAGACTAGGCGGTCGGGGCCCGGCTTCGCCCGTGATCGCGCGTAACGTTCACTTGATGATGTAATGTACTCGGGAGGTGATGTAATGTACTCGGGAAGTGATGCAGCTAAAAAAATCACCAATATTAAAACTTAATCCAATCTAACTACAACTGTGAAAATAACTATATAAATAAAAATGCTTTTATATGCTCACTCGGGAAGTGATGCAGCTAAAAAAAACCACCAATATTAAAACTTAATCCAATCTAACCACAACTATGAAAATAACTATATAAATAAAAATGCTTTTATAGGCTCAATCGGGAAGTAATGCAGCTAAAAAAAACCTACCAAAATTAAAACTTAACCCAACCTAACCACAACTGTGAAAATAATAATATAAATAAATATGCTTTTATAGGTTCACTCGGGAAGTAATTCAACTAAAAAAAACCTACAAAAATTAAAACTTAACCCAACCTAACCACAACCGTGGAAATATACTTTTATAGGTTCATTCGGGAAGTAATGCAGCTAAAAAAAACCAACCAAAATTAAAACTTAACCCAACCTAACCACAACTGTGAAAATAAATATGACCACACACATATAACTATACTTTAATAGACTCAATTGGTAAGTAATGCAGCTAAAAAAAACCTCCAAAAATTAAAACTTAACCCAACCTAACAACATCCGTGACAATATACTTGTATAGGCTCACTCGAGAAGTAATGCAGCTAAAAAAAACCTCCAAAAATTAAAACTTAACCCAACCTAACCACAACAGTAAAAATATACTTGTATAGGCTCACTCGGGAAGTAATGCAGCTAAAAAAAACCTACACAAATTAAAACTTAACTCAACCTAACCACAACTGTGAAAATAACAATATAAATAAATATGATTTTATAGGTTCACTCGGGAAGTAATTCAACTAAAAAAACTTACACAAATTAAAACTTAATCCAATCTAACTACAACTGTGAAAATAACTATATAAATAAAAATGCTTTTATATGCTCACTCGGGAAGTGATGCAGCTAAAAAAAAACCACCAATATTAAAACTTAATCCAATCTAACCACAACTATGAAAATAACTATATAAATAAAAATGCTTTTATAGGCTCAATCGGGAAGTAATGCAGCTAAAAAAAACCTACCAAAATTAAAACTTAACCCAACCTAACCACAACTGTGAAAATAATAATATAAATAAATATGCTTTTATAGGTTCACTCGGGAAGTAATTCAACTAAAAAAAACCTACACAAATTAAAACTTAACCCAACCTAACCACAACCGTGGAAATATACTTTTATAGGTTCATTCGGGAAGTAATGCAGCTAAAAAAAACCTACCAAAATTAAAACTTAACCCAACCTAACCACAACTGTGAAAATAAATATGACCACGCACATATAACTATACTTTAATAGACTCAATTGGTAAGTAATGCAGCTAAAAAAAACCTCCAAAAATTAAAACTTAACCCAACCTAACAACATCCGTGACAATATACTTGTATAGGCTCACTCGAGAAGTAATGCAGCTAAAAAAAACCTCCAAAAATTAAAACTTAACCCAACCTAACCACAACAGTAAAAATATACTTGTATAGGCTCACTCGGGAAGTAATGCAGCTAAAAAAAACCTACACAAATTAAAACTTAACTCAACCTAACCACAACTGTGAAAATAACAATATAAATAAATATGATTTTATAGGTTCACTCGGGAAGTAATTCAACTAAAAAAAACCTACACAAATTAAAACTTAACCCAACCTAACCACAACTGTGAAAATAACAATATAAATAAATATGCTTTTATAGGCTCACTCGGGAAGTAATGCAGCTAAAAAAACCTACACAAATTAAAACTTAACCCAACCTAACCACAACTGTGAAAATAACAATATAAATAAATATGATTTTATAGGTTTACTCGGGAAGTAATTCAACTAAAAAAAACCTACACAAATTAAAACTTAACCCAACCTAACCACAACTGTGAAAATAACAATATAAATAAATATGCTTTTATAGGTTCACTCGGGAAGTAATGCAGCTAAAAAAAACCTACCAAAATTAAAACTTAACCCAACCTAACCACAACTGTGAAAATAACAATATAAATAAATATGCTTTTATAGGTTCACTCGGGAAGTAATTCAACTAAAAAAACCTACACAAATTAAAACTTAACCCAACCTAACCACAACTGTGAAAATAACAATATAAATAAATATGCTTTTATAGGTTCACTCGGGAAGTAATTCAGCTAAAAAAAACCTACCAAAATTAAAACTTAACCCACCCTAACCACAACCGTGAAAATACACTTTTATAGTTTCACTCGGGAAGTAATGGAGCTAAAAAAAACCACCAATATTAAAACTTAACCCAACCTAACCACAACTGTGAAAATAACTAACACTCACAATATCAATGACCACACAACATAAATATATCAATATCTTTGTATAGGCTCACTCGGGAAGTAATTCAGCTAAAAAAACCAACAATATTAAAATTAATCCAATCTAACCACAACTGTGAAAATAAGAATATAAATGAATATGATTGTATAGGCTAACTCGGGAAGTAATGTAGCTAAAAAAAACTACACAAATTAAATTTAACCCAACCTAACTAAAAGTGTGAAAATAACAAATACTCAAAATATCACTGAACACATACACAAATATCATAATACTTTTATAATAAACTTATATACCCAACCTAACTACAACTGTAAAAATAACAATATAAATAAATATGCTTTTATAGGCTCACTCGGGAAGTAATGCAGCTAAAAAAAACCTACACAAATTAAAACTTAACCCAACCTAAACAAAAATGTGAAAATAACAATATAAATAAATATGCCTTTATAGGGATCACTCGGGAAGTAATGCATCTAAAAAAGACCTACACGAATTAAAACTTAACCCAACCTAAACAAAAATGTGAAAATAACAATATAAATAAATATGCTTTTAAAGGCTCACTCGGGAAGTAATGCAGCTAAAAAAAACCTACACAAATTAAAACTTAACCCAACCTAAACAAAAATGTGAAAATAACAATATAAATAAATATGCCTTTATAGGGATCACTCGGGAAGTAATGCATCTAAAAAAGACCTACACGAATTAAAACTTAACCCAACCTAAACAAAAATGTGAAAATAACAATATAAATAAATATGACTTTATAGGGATCACTCGGGAAGTAATTCAGCTAAAAAAAACTAACAATATTAAAACTTAACCCAACCTAACCACAACTGTGAACAATTACTAATAATCTAAATTCAATGACCACACACAGATATATATCAATATACTTTTATAGGCTAAACTCGGGAAGTAATGCAGCTAAAAAAAACTACCAATATTAAAACTTAACCCAACCTAACCACAACTATGAAAAATTACTAATACTCTAAAATCAATGACCACACAAAGACATATATCAATATACTTTTATAGGCTCACTCGGGAAGTAATGCAGCTAAAAAAAACCTCCAAAAATTTAAACTTAACCCAACCTTACCACAACTGTGAAAATAACAATATAAATAAATATACTTTTATAGGCTCACTCGAGAAGTAATGTAGCTAAAAAAACCTACACAAATTAAAACTTAACCCACCCTAACCACAACCGTGATAATATACTTGTATAGGCTCACTCGAGAAGTAATGCAGCTAAAAAAAACCTACACAAATTAAAATTTAACCCAACCTAAACACAACAGTGACAATAACTATAACTAAAAATATCAATGACCACATACACACATATATATATATATGCTTGTATAGTCTCACTCGGTATGTAATGCATATATAATTATAGAATAGATTTTAGAAAAAATATTTTTTTATAAATCTATATTTTTTTCTTTGACCATATATGATGACATTTGACGAAATAATAAAACAGAGATTGAAACCCTATTATTCATATTTTCATGATTTTTCTCATTTTATTACATGTATTTTCGTACTCCTAATCTGATGAATCCATAATTTATACGAAAATATTACCGGAAGTCGGTCAAATAGACTACTCTAAAATCATGTATTTTTCACTATTTCAGCCGTAGCTCGAAGTATATTAAACATAAGAAGTCACAATTTATCAAAGTATATTCTATTTTAATTATATATTTAATAAAGTTAAAATTATTGAAATCAAATAATTATTGTAGATTTTGATTTTTTACATAACCGTATCGTATCACCTATGTTTAATAATTTATTTGTACATTGCGTAGATAGAAAATAATTAATATTAACTCGATTTTACCCGTTCGTGAACTTTTCTCAATAATACTGGTAAATAAATTCCGATGCAACAAATGTTATTTAAATATTCAAACCGGAAGTACCATTTCGTAATTCTACGTAATGTATTCGAAATTAAAGAAACTCATTTTTACGAAATTATTTACCATCAAATTATTCACGATAAAGTTTGTTATTAAAAATTTGCTTCGAATTTAAATTTTTCGATTACGTAAATCGACTAAAAAATGACACTATTTAACGATATTTGGTATCGCGCGAATACATATTCAAAAAAGTAAATCATCTATTAAAACCCCGCTGCCCCACTTTATCACCTGAGGTTTTCCTTACGGAAAACGGATCTCGCGTTCGCGAGATCCTAATACTTACACACACACACACACAGACACACAGACAGACATTTTCGCTCTTATAGTATAGACTAGGCGGTCGGGGCCCGGCTTCGCCCGTGTTCGCGCGTAACGTTCACTTGTTGATGTAATGTACTCGGGAGGTGATGTAATGTACTCGGGAAGTGATTCAGCTAAAAAAAACCACCAAAATTAACCCAATCTAACCACAACTGTGAATATAACTATATAAATAAAAATGCTTTTATATGCTCACTTAGGAAGTGATGCAGCTAAAAAAAAACCTCCACAAATTAAAACTTAACACAACCTAACCACAACAGTGAAAATAACAATATAAATAAATATGCTTTTATAGGCTCACTCGGGAAGTAATGCAGCTAAAAAAAACCTCCCTAAATAAAAACTTAACCCAATCTTACCACAACTGAGAAAATAACAATATAAATAAATATACTTTTATAGGTTCACTCGGGAAGTAATGCAGCTAAAAAAAACCTCCACAAATTAAAACGTAACCCAACCTAACTACAACAGTGAAAAGATACTTTTATAGGTTCACTCGGGATGTAATGCAGCTAAAAACTTAACACAACCTAACCACAACCGTGAAAAGCTACTTTTATAGGCAAACTCTGGAAGTAATGCAGCTAAAAAAAACCTACCAAAATTAAAACTTAACCCAACCTAACCACAACTGTGAAAATAACAATATAAATAAATATGTTTTTATAGGCTCACTCGGGAAGTAATGCAGCTAAAAAAACCTACCAAAATTAAAACTTAACCCAACCTAACCACAACTGTGAAAATAACTATATAAATAAATATGCTTTTATAGGTTCACTCGGGAAGTAATGCATCTAAAAAAAACCTACCAATATTAAAACTGAACCCAACCTAACCACAACTGTGAAAATAACAATATAAATAAATATGCTTTTATAGGTTAACTCGGGAAGTAATGAAGCTAAAAATACCACCAATATTAAAACTTAATCCAATCTAACAACAATAGTGAAAATAACAATATAAATAAATATGCTTTTATAGGTTCACTCGGGATGTAATGCAGCTAAAAAAAACCACCAAAATTAAAACTTAACCCAACCTAACCACAACCGTGAAAATATACTTGTATATACATACTCGGGAAGTAATGCAGCTAAAAAAAACCACCAATATTAAAACTTAATCCAACCTAACCACAACTGTGAAAATATAATTTTATAGGCTCACATGGGAAGTAATGCAGCTAAAAAAAACCTCCACAAATTAAAACTTAACCCAACCTAACCCCAACAGTGAAAATATAATTGTATAGGCTCACATGGGAAGTAATGCAGCTAAAAAAAACCTCCACAAATTAAAACTTAACCCAACCTAACCATAACAGTGAAAATATACTTTTATAGGCTCACTCGAGAATGAATGCAGCTAAAAAAACCTACACAAATTAAAACTTAACCCAACCTAACCACAACTGTGAAAATATCCTTGTATAGGCTCACTCGGGAAGTAATGCAGCTACAAAATATCTACCAATATTAAAACTGAACCCAACCTACATACAACAGTGACAATAACTAAAACTAAAAATATCAATGACCACATAGACATATATATATATATATATATATATATATATATATATATATATATATATATATATATGCTTGTATAGTCTCACTCGGTATGTAATGCATATATAATTATAGAATAGATTTTAGAAAAAATATTTTTTTATAAATCTATATTTTTTTCTTTGACCATATATATGATGACATTTATATGAAATATTAAATCAGAGATTTAACCCTATTATTCATATTTTCATGATTTTTCTCATGTTATTACATGTATTTTCGTACTCCTAATCTGATGAATCCATAATGTATATGAAAATATTACCGGAAGTCGGTCAAATAGACTATTCTAAAATCCTGTATTTTTCACTTTTTCGGCCGTAGCTCGAAGAATATTAAACATAAGAAGTCCAAATTTATAAAATTATATTCTATTTTAATTATCTATTTAATAAAGTTAAAATTATTGAAATCGAATAATTATTGTAGATTTTGATTTTTTACATAACCGTATCGTATCACCTATGTTTAATAATTTATGTTTACATGGCGTAGATAGGAAATAATTAATATTAACTCGATTTTACATATTATTGAACTTTTTCTCAATAATACGGGTAAATAAATTACGATGTACCAATTTATATTTAGATATTCACACCGGAAGTACCATTTCGTAAATCTACGTAATGTATTCGAAATTAAAGAAACTCATTTTTGCGAAATTATTTACGATAAAATTCTCCACGATAATGTTTGTTATTAAAAATTTGCGTCGAATTTAAATTTTTCGATTACGTAAATCGACTAAAAAATGACACATTTAACGATTATTGGTATCAAGCGAATACATATTCAAAAAAGTAAATCATCTATTAAAACCCCGCTGCCCCACTTTATCACCTTTGGTTTTCCTTACGGAAAACGGATCTCGCGTTCGCGAGATCCTAATACTTACACACACAGACACACACACAGACAACTTCGCTCTTATAGTATAGACTAGGCGGTCGGGGCCCGGCTTCGCCCGTGATCGCGCGTAACGTTCACTTGTTGATGTAATGTACTTGGGAATTTTTATTAATATGTTTATATAGGTAAATTAAAACTTAAGCCAACAATAGTTAAAATATACATATATAGGTTCACTCGGGAAGTAATGCAGCTAAAAAACCTACACAAATTAAAACTTAACCCAACCTAACCACAAAAATGAAAATAAAAATATAAATAAATATGCTTTTATAGGTTCACTCGGGAAGAAATGCAGCTAAAAAAACCTACACAAATTAAAACTTAACCCAACCTAACCACAACTGTGAAAATAACAATATAAATAAATATGCTTTTATAGGTTCATTCGGGAAGTAATGAAGCTAAAAAAAAACTACCAAAATTAAAAATTAACCCAACCTAACCACAACTTTGAAAATAACAATATAAATAAATATGCTTTTATAGGTTCACTCGGGAAGTAATGCAGCTAAAAAAAACCTACCAAAATTAAAACTTAACCCAACCTAACCACAACTGTGAAAAATTACTAATACTCTAAAAGCAATGACCACACAAAGACATATATCAATATACTTGTATAGGCTCACTTGGGAAGTGATGCAGCTAAAAAAAACACCAATATTAAAACTTAATCCAATCTAACCACAACTGTGAAAATATACTTATATAGGCTCACTCGGGAAGTAATGCAGTTAAAAAAAACCTACACAAATTAAAACTTAACCCAACCTAACCACAATAGTGAAAATATACTTTTATAGTCTCACTCGGGAAGTAATGGAGCTAAAAAAAACCTAAGAAAATTAAAACTTAACCCAATCTAATAACAACTGTGAAAATAACAATATAAATAAATATGCTTTTATAGGCTCACTCGGGAATTAATGCAGCTAAAAAAACCACCAATATTAAAACTTAATCCAATCTAACCACAACTGTGAAAATAACAATATATATGAATATGCTTTTATAGGTTCACTCGGGAAGTAATGCAGCTAAAAAAAACCTACACAAATTAAAACTTAACCCAACCTAACCACAACTGTGAAAATAACAATATAAATAAATATGCTTTTATAGGTTCACTCGGGAAGTAATGCAGCTAAAAAAACCTACACAAATTAAAACTTAACCCAACCTAACCACAACTGTGAAAATAACAATATAAATAAATATGCTTTTATATGTTCACTCGGGAAGTAATGCAGCTAAAAAAAACCTACCAAAATTAAAAATTAACCCAACCTAACCACAACTGTGAAAATAACAATATAAATAAATATGCTTTTATAGGTTCACTCGGGAAGTAATGCAGCTAAAAAAAACCTACCAAAATTAAAACTTAACCCAACCTAACCACAACTGTGAAAAATTACTAATACTCTAAAAGCAATGACCACACAAAGACATATATCAATATACTTGTATAGGCTCACTTGGGAAGTGATGCAGCTAAAAAAAACACCAATATTAAAACTTAATCCAATCTAACCACAACTGTGAAAATATACTTATATAGGCTCACTCGGGAAGTAATGCAGTTAAAAAAAACCTACACAAATTAAAACTTAACCCAACCTAACCACAATAGTGAAAATATACTTTTATAGTCTCACTCGGGAAGTAATGGAGCTAAAAAAAACCTAAGAAAATTAAAACTTAACCCAATCTAATAACAACTGTGAAAATAACAATATAAATAAATATGCTTTTATAGGCTCACTCGGGAATTAATGCAGCTAAAAAAACCACCAATATTAAAACTTAATCCAATCTAACCACAACTGTGAAAATAACAATATATATGAATATGCTTTTATAGGTTCACTCGGGAAGTAATGCAGCTAAAAAAAACCTACACAAATTAAAACTTAACCCAACCTAACCACAACTGTGAAAATAACAATATAAATAAATATGCTTTTATAGGTTCACTCGGGAAGTAATGCAGCTAAAAAAACCTACACAAATTAAAACTTAACCCAACCTAACCACAACTGTGAAAATAACAATATAAATAAATATGCTTTTATATGTTCACTCGGGAAGTAATGCAGCTAAAAAAAACCTACCAAAATTAAAAATTAACCCAACCTAACCACAACTGTGAAAATAACAATATAAATAAATATGCTTTTATAGGTTCACTCGGGAAGTAATGCAGCTAAAAAAAACCTACCAAAATTAAAACTTAACCCAACCTAACCACAACTGTGAAAATAACAATATAAATAAATATGCTTTTATAGGTTCATTCGGGAAGTAATGAAGCTAAAAAAATACTACCAAAATTAAAAATTAACCCAACCTAACCACAACTTTGAAAATAACAATATAAATAAATATGCTTTTATAGGTTCACTCGGGAAGTAATGCAGCTAAAAAAAACCTACCAAAATTAAAAATTAACCCAACCTAACCACAACTGTGAAAATAACAATATAAATACTATGCTTGTATAGACTCACTCAGGAAGTAATGTTGCTAAAAAAAACTACAAAAATTAAAACTTAACCCAACATAACCACAACTGTGAAAAATTACTAATACTCTAAAAGCAATGACCACACAAAGACATATATCAATATACTTGTATAGGCTCACTCGGGAAGTGATGCAGCTAAAAAAAAACACCAATATTAAAACTTAATCCAATCTAACCATAACTGTGAAAATATACTTATATAGGCTCACTCGGGAAGTAATGTTGTTAAAAAAACCTACACAAATTAAAACTTAACCCAACCTAACCACAATAGTGATAATATACTTGTATAGGCTCACTCGGGAAGTGATGCAGCTAAAAAAAACCACCAATATTAAAACTTAATCCAATCTAACCACAACTGTGAAAATAACAATATAAATGAATATGCTTTTATAGGTTCACTCGGGAAGTAATGCAGCTAAAAAAAACCTACACAAATTAAAACTTAACCCAACCTAACCACAACTGTGCAAATATACTTGTATAGGCTCACTCTGGAAGTAATGTAGCTAAAAAAAACCTACCAAAATTAAAACTTAACCCAACCTTACCACAACTGTGAAAATAACAATATAAATAAATATACTTTTATAGGCTCAATCGAGAAGTAATGTAGCTAAAAAAAACCTACACAAATTAAAACTTAACCCACCCTAACCACAACTGTGAAAATAACAATATAAATACATATTCTTGTATAGACTCACTCAGTAAGTAATGTTGCTAAAAAAACCTATCCAAATTAAAACTTAACTTAACCTAACCAAAACTATGAAAATAACTAATACTCAAAATATCACACACAAATATAATAATACTTTTATAGGCTCACTCGGGAAGTGATGCAGCTAAAAAAAACACCAATATTAAAACTTAATTAAATCTAACAACAACAATGAAAATAACTAACACTCATAATATAAATGACCACAAACACACACATATCACTATACTTTTAAAGCTTAACTCGGTATGTAATTCATATATAATTATAGAATAGATTTTAGAAAAAAACAAATTTTATAAATCTATATTTTTTCTTTGACCATATATATGATGACATTTGGCGAAATAATAAAATAGAGATGGAAACCCTATTATTCATATTTTCATGATTTTTCTGATTTCATTACATGTATTTTCGTACTCGTAATCTGATGAATCCATATTTTATACGAAAATATTACCGGAAGTCGGTCAAATAGACTACTCTAAAATCATGTATTTTTCACTATTTCTGCCGTAGCTCGAAGAATATTAAACATAAGAAGTCCCAATATATAAATTATATTCTATTTTAATTATCTATTTAATAAAGTTAAAATTATTGAAATCGAATAATTATTGTAGATTTTGATTTTTTAACTCACCTAATTATATATTACGATTGTATCACCTATGTTTAATAATTTATTTTTACATGACGTAGATAGGAAATAATTAATATTAACTCGATTTTACATATTAGTAAATTTCACCTCAATAATACATGTAAATTAATTCCGATGTAAAAATTTGTATTCAGATATTCAAACCGGAAGTACGATTTCGTAAATCTACGTAATGTATTCTAAATTAAATAAACTCATTTTTACGAAATTATTTACCATCAAATTCTCCACGATAAAGTTTGTTATTAAAAATTTGCGTCGAATTTAAATTTTTCGATTACGTAAATCGACTAAAAAATTACACTATTTAACGATTATTGGTATCACGTGAATACATATTCAAAAAAGTAAATCATCTATTAAAACCCCGCTGCCCCACTTTATCACCTGTGGTTTTCCTTACGGAAAACGGATCTCGCGTTCGCGAGATCCTAATACTTACACACACAGACACACACACAGACAACTTCGCTCTTATAGTATAGATATATATATTTTATAATATATATAAATATATTATTATATAATTTATCATATTTATTGTATATACTATAGTATATATGGTATATAATGTATATATGTTATATATAGGGTACTAAGCTGGTGGGTTAATTTTTAATTTGGATTTGTCTTATTATTATTATTAATTTATTAATTAATTGATCTACAGAGATCACAATTATTAGTTTGTATATTTAAATGTGTATCATATATTAACAGTGTAATAACCAATACGGGCGTAGGTGTAGGTTTACTTAAGCACTACCCCTACCCCTTATTCGTCTGCGTTTAAACCACAACATAAGTTGCATATTAATTACTATATGATTTGCAATAGTTACCGGAAGTTATATAACCACAGTCTGAAGACTTGACAGTGGGTAAATATTGTCTACCACTGATGATCATCGTATGTATACACATGTGTATAATATATATATATATATATATATATATATATATATATATATATCTATATATATAACAGAAGATAACTGCTACATTAATAAGTATATATATACACTTTAATATAGTAAATACCCTAATCTATCAACGAACAAGATTGATACACATATTAATTAGCATATTTTACTATGCGTGCAAGCTTCACATGTGATCATCACGAGAGAAACCGATTAATTATATCATGCGTATCCGGTGTCCGTTAAATGTTAACCCCTTACTTCATTAACCTGTAGTAAATGATTAATTACTACACTACACTAACGAAATTATACATAAGCGTATACTGAATAATAGAACCATTCTTCATATAACAATATTTATATATATATATATATAATAATAATATTTATTTATTGAAATCACAAATACAAACACTTATACATGTTATAAATAATGATGAAGAATATAATTATGGCCAATACAATACAAATAGTAATATTTTTTTTCTTGTGTTTTTATTTATCGTTTTTAAGTTCTTGATAAATATAAGAGAAATTGTAAATATATAAATTGTGTATATATATATATATATAATTTATATACGTATAATTCTAAACTTAATGTACATAGTTGTTATGTAAGTCTATTGTTAATAGTATTATTACTAATAGGCATATGAAGGCATATATATATATATATGTATACCTATGTATAAATAATATATATGTGTAGAATACGCATAATTACACACCTCGAAATGTTAATACATAATCATATAATGGAAAAATAGCATGTGTACACTATAGTATCGTTATATAATATACATTATTCTATTATATATATATATATATATATATATATTTATATATATATATATTAAATAAACATATCGGTTACATAAACGAATATTTTGTACGAACAAAAAAATAATGATGGTTATTGTGATGTTTATAAATACGTTAAACATATATTTTATATACCTATAACATGTTACTTAATTGGTTTACGAACTTCCATTAACTTTTTCTGAAAGTGTTCTTACGTGCTTCATGTATAATGTATTTATTATGAACAAATGAATGACTTGAGCTTTGACATGTCTCTTTTAGTTGATTGAATTGATCATACAGTGAGGGAAATCATTCTAGATATTTAGAGCATTGATTGAGAATTGTTTATGTTGGGCAGATGTTTACTTTAATAGAACTGGAATTTTTAATTTCAATATCGTTATCTGTCTTTGATCATATATAGTTATGTTTGTATGAAGTACGTTAATGAGATAGTCAGTTGTGTTGTGGTGAGTAGTTAAATGTATGGTAAGGCAAATCTTAAAAAATATACGGAATTTAATTGGCAGCTATATTTTGTTTGGAATGTTTATCTATGTTGAATATGAATTTTATGGCTGAGTTTTTAAGGAGTTGGAGTTTACTTATTAACGATTATGAATTGACATAGAGACAGGATTTTCAATAATCAAAGCGTGGTAGAATGAGAGATATAGCGAGAGGTTTCGTGTAGGTAAAATTAATGAAAGATCTCATTATTAGTAAGTTGTATAGGATGTAGTTAATTGATTGTGATAGTGATTTAGTCAGAATGTGAAACTGTAGTGAAGGGTTAATTAGTAGTATATACCAATATTGTTTACTTTATTGGCGTTAGAAATTGTTAATGGTAATTTGTGGTAGAAGTAATATAGTAGTAGATGTTTAAATGTGCAGTGATTCAATTTTAAGACAGTTTAGTGATAATGATATATATATATATATCAGTAATTCGGTTGTTATGTAAATGTATGTCATTGTTAGGGTATGTTAATCTACAGTATAATTGTATGTCATCAGTATACGATTAATAGTCTATAGTGGGGTATATGTAATTACCTTTAAATAAGAGAAATGTATATATATATATATATATATATATATATATATTGAACAAGATTCGTCCAAGGACATATCCTTGAGGTTTGCCATAAGTAACTTTGCGAGGTTTCGAAATTAGTGAATTTATGATACATTGGTAAAAACATTGGGTTAGATATGTGATGAACCAAGCTAGTGCAATACCATGGATTTTGATAGAGGATAGTCGGATTACAAGTAAATTATGGTCAAGGGTATCGAATGCAGGTCATACATATAAGTATCGGTGAATAACAAATGATTTTATTAGTGACTCTTGTATTGGAATATTGGTCAAATGTATCTATTACGTTATTATTTGTACATTTGGAAGAACGTAGTGATAGTCTGATTAGAAATGGAGAACAGTATCTTAGAGTTATTTGATGCTTCTTTTTTATAGGTTATTGTATTATTATTTCTTAGTAATCTAGGGTATGGATCGATATAGACTACGATTTTTGATGAATATATTATAATTATTAAGCTATTTGATGTTATATAATAATTATTATATATTCGTATTTTTCGTTTTAAATAATTAAACCATTTGCAATTAGGACGTTTGTTATATTGTTATATTAGATGGAGGCAAGTTTGTCAATGGTTTTTTATAGAGCTGTATCTATTTTAGATATTGAGTTTGAAATATATGTGGTATTAAAGTGTTTAAAGAATTCAATGATGAAAGTATCGGATTCAATACTATTATATTTTCTATATTTAATACGTATGGTTGGTAGAATTGGTATTGGTGAGCTAACGTCGATGAATATTATATGATGATCAGAAAAGATTCTTTATTGAGTGGGAATTAGTGAGGTTAGTATGAGCGTAGGAAAGTATTGGTAATATAGGTCAAGTGAATTACCTGATATGTGAGTTAGGTATTTTATATGATGAATTGTGTCAATTAATATATTCAAGTCGAGTAGAAAATTATAAATTGATTGATGAAGTGGAATTATGATGGTGAATTGACGTGAATTAATCTAGTGAAATGTACAATAAAATGAATCTGAGTTTTCTAGTAAGAGATCATTACTGTTGATTAGATTAAGATTATACCTATATAGGATATCAACACCACAACCAAGATGGGTGCCAAGTATATTAAGTTGAGAGAAACTTAGATATATTAATAGTAAGGGATGCATATATTGCAACTTTATTATCTTTAAACCAGATTATCAGAAACATTAAACCTAATTCATATAGAAGAACTATTAATGATAGCTGCATATGATGATATAATAAGCTGATATGTTGATGTGTTTTGAATAAAGAGTGGAATTGATTGTGTGGTGTCAACTACGGTGTTAGGAATAGAAATTATTCTGATAAAATTAAGTCGAGTGGTTGAAAGTCATTGTTCGGATTGATGTGATGACTGAGAATCACTTATTGATGAAATCAGAAATTTAATATTTAATTAATATATATTGTAGGATTGTTACCATACTGTTTATGATTTTATATATAAATTGGGTTATTATTATAGTCTGTCTTACAGTTGGTAAAATGATGGAGTTCAAATGGGTTAATATAATCATTGAAGGTATATTTTATATTATATGGGGCAAGGCTATATTTTATTTCATGGAAAAGAACTCTGCCATGATACAGTATTTGTGCATGTAGTATTCATCAAGTAACATTGTAACATTGTAACCAATTTGTTTAGACACTGCGATCAGCATCAGTAATGAGTTTTCGGCGGTGTATCATATATTAATTATTATAAGCTATATTAATAGATGTGTTTTCAATTTGACTTTAAAGGTGTGGTCAGAAACTATAGATCTAATTGAGTGAGGTAGGGAGTTCCATAGTTTAGGTGCTATTATAGAAAAATAAGATTCTGTTTTTTATTAAGTGATAAAGTTATTGGTATAATAATTATCAACATATCATATTTTATTTCAAACTATATTACATTATATAGCATGATCATAATCATAATATATAATATATATATATATATATATCTATATGTAATATGTATTATTTATTAAAATAAAATGTAACTAATTATAATGACTATAACTTATAAGTTATAATTATTCACCTGCAATATACTTATTTACTAAATGTTAACTATTTGTAAACAACAATAAATACAGTACAATTTACATTATTTTTTAGTTATTATAGAATATATCGGGTAGTAAAATATCGGTGAAATTTATCACGGAGAGGCTCCCTTTATAATAACTACTTTGTTTAACATATGTATTAGGGATGTTCACGTGTAGGGTCGGTTTCGGGTCGGTATCGGGTTTTATGAAATATAATGGTTTAGGGTTTTAAATCTGATTTTCGGGTCTGTTTCAGAATTTTATTGAATATATGGAACCGGTTTCGGGTTTTGAAAATATATTATATAATATACATCATATGATATATAATTTATATTTAATATAATATTATCCCAATCCCTGTCACATCGTATCTCGCAATGCAAACACGTTATACATTATCATTCGCCATTAATAACGTAACCAAATACAGATTGGATTATTTTACTGAATATTTATTTATATTTATATAATTAGATTCTGTATAGATCCTAGAACTATAGTGTATAACTAACGTATACGTCGATATAAACCAATTTTATTTGATAATTGTTAGAATATATCGTATTTTATATAATATATACTATACATATATAATATATAATTTTTATCATCATCTTATATTGTATGTTGTTTATAATACGTAAATAATAAGTAAATCATTCATTAATAACTAAAATTATTTTTAATTCAAATACAAATTAATTTAATATGTAGCCTAATTATCATATACTATTCAAATATGTGATAAATATGTAAAATATTATTATATATATTAGTGATTTAACCCTGACTCGGTTAGGGGTTCCAATTCCGGGTTCTAACAAAATGCCCTATGTACATTGTAATATCTCACTGTACCATTCAAATAGGGGATATTTAATTATTTCATATATATTAAAAAATATACATTTTTGATTATAACTTTTAATAAAAATTAACAAAAACTACAATATGAGTCTATTATAGAAATTTTCTATTATACTAATACAAATATTTTTTTTTAAATGTTTCAAATATTTCAAAAAAAATTTTTTTAATATTTCACAAAAATTAAAAAATATTACAAAAAAATATATAAAATATTTCAAATTATTTCCAAAAAATGTAAAATAAATATTTCAAAAAAGTGTCGATGAACATGACAAAAAATCATTGTAATGGAAAAAAGTCAATTGTTCGGATTTTAATACAATATTTATTATAAATTTTCAACATCTCGAGAGTCGAGATAATGAATTTTAGGATTTGATTGTCTCGAGATAATGAAAAATGGGCATATGTTTATATAGGCATGTATATATATAAATATTTATTATATTTTAGTTTCATTATTGGTTTCGAAACATTATCGCCTGGTTTCATTATTGGTTTTGAAACATTGTCATCTGGTTTCATTATTGGTTTCGAAACTTCTGAATTAAAATATGTTTGGTATCGAAACAGTTGGCTCTGGATTCGAAACTGTTTCGAAACATCACAATTGGGACCCATGAACATCCCTAATATATATTATATAATATTAGTGAGATTTAATTTAATATATAATTTGATATATATATATATATATATATATATACATTTAATATATAATCAAACTCTAGATATATACGGAATGCGTGAATGATGGGTGCGGTCCTCTATTTATAAACATATAACTGAATGCGTATACGCAAATATATTCTTCACATTTGACTACATCTAAATCTTAATTTGATACATACTACAATGCATATCTATATATATATATATATATATATATATATATATATATATATATATATATGTATATATATATATATATATATATATATATATATAAATATATATATTTCAGAGTATTCAATTGTTTATAGTAAAAATTCCTTAGACTGTGATTTTTATCGAAACTTGAATAATGATCATCGATTTGTTTACATCGGCTAATATAGTAAGAATGTGTTACTCAATCACTCGAATCAATATAGTTGCGTGGTGATGATTAATTTCGAAATCTATAAATAGAATATGCTCGATATATAGTGGTACGTATAGTAGTGGACCGAATTCTACCGCTCCCGAGATTCTTGTCGCGGTAAAGAATTCGCAGATCTACGATACGATTAGCCACGGCTGGTTTGTTTACCTGAATACCATCGAGTTTCCGGTTAAATAGATCGGAATGCCGTCGCCCCACCCTCCACAATGACCTTACAGCTTGTACAATGTCACGCATTCTTAGCGAGGCTGTACAACAATGAAAGAAGTACGCGAATATTTCACATAGACATTCCACGATTACATGCAATATGAACTATAGTTACACCCAATAATACTAATACTAATTACTATATATTCTATATTTAGAATTAAATAAATAAAATATATTATTTAATTAATTATGTGTATATATAATAATGTAACATATATATATATATATATATATATATATATATATATATATATATATATATATATATATATATATAATGTTTAGTATTACCACTTGAGATATATTTCTGAATGTGTTATAATCCCGACTCATCCACCATATAATAATGTGTTTTATAAGAAGGATAACCTTTGATGTCGATTTTCACCTAATGTTAGTAGGGGGAGAGGGGGCTATAGCCATATATAGACATATAGGTCAAGGATCGCGTATCGCGCGTAGATTGGTTTATATGAGGAAGTAATGATTCTTAATAAGGAGTCAATTTAGAAGTGTTGACCACGTTGACCTTACTTATTTACAGTGATTACTAAAACTCAGTACTTCGACAGTATTACGGAATGTGTTATCTGTAATTTAATGAGCATGTTCATTTTATTTTATTGTTAGAAACTTTCAGGCAACTTATCGCCTAGAAAGTGATTTTAATATTTATTCGCATCAATACATGATATAACTAAGGGTGTGTTTTTGGTCAACCACAGGTGTAACAACCACAGGTGGAACAACCATAGGTGTACGAGAAATTCATATTCACTGCATGTAAAAATCCAACTGTTACAAACCAGACGTGTTTTGTAACAGTTGGATTTTTACATGCAGTGAATACGAATTTCTCGTACACCTGTGGTTGTTCCACCTGTGGTTGTTACACCTGTGGTTGACCAAAAACACACCCTAATACACAACTTACTTAATATACGAGGTTACTATAAATACGATATCGGTACCCATGGGTAATATTTAAAATATATAATAATACAATACAATGTGTTATATACATAATATATATATGACATAATTTCAATTATAGATTAGTAAATATAATTTCTCATATTAACCTACCAGAGAGAAACATTCCATTAATAGTATTATAATATTAATACTAATATTAATAGTTTGTTGTACCATAGTAATATATTATAATATTCTTCTATGTATATTACTATTACTATTATTATTTCTATTACTATTACTATTAATAGTAATAATACTTACTATTAATAGTAATTAATAGTAATTAATAGTAATTACTATTACTATTAATATTACTATTACTATAATATGACCATTACTATTCGAGTATTATTATTAATAACTATTAATATAACTATTAATAGTATACTATTAATTTATAATATTATTAATATTACGAATATAAGTACTATTGCTATCACTATTACTATTAACATTACTATTACCACTGCTACGTTAACATATATATATATGTATTATCATCGTTATCAGATGTAAATTATATGCTTTAATAATGATATCATTAATTCTATAATACCAAAGAATATGATATAAACAACCTATACAACGAGATGAATAGCTGTACCATAGTACTCTATATATGGAAACATTTTGATACACATTATACTTTAATTGACAACGATAATGTGATTTTTTGTAACGTATAATATATATATATATATTTATCGTAATAATAAGTATGTATTCGTGAATAGGTTGCCAATTTTATAATTATTTTCTACACAATATTCACCCTGTACAATATAAACACACATGACACACTTGAATTAATCATCATTCAACAATGAGTTATATGTGTGTATCTAGATTTGTGTATACAATGTAAACAATATTAATATATATATATATATATATATATTTAATTATATATATTAATATATTCTATATTATATATATATATATATATATATATATATATATATTCTTTATTGTTTTAAATTACTATATAATATAAATATACTCTATATATACATAGTGTAATAAATATACTTTTAACAATGAATAGCTAATTATTAGTCATATATTATTCATTATTAGCTATTATATTATATTATGAGTACGCTATATTAATATATAATATTCACTAATTATTTATTAATTATTTAATATTATATTTATTTAACTGATCGAAAATATTAACCTATAGAAGTAGACCATATTGGTCATAAAGTCTATATTTAGAATCGGATGTATCGATATTTAGAATAATCAATCAATTTATATAACATATATTGTCGAGATTATTAATGCATTAACTGAACTATTAACCTGCAAATAATGTAGGGCCTATTGAATATCAACTAATTAAATGAATCATATCACATGACTGATCAACGAACCGAGTAACGACACATGAGAAATATCAAATAATGTCTAGTATTCCCTTTAATAATCAGACGATAAGATGTTAATTTCGAATTAATCACTTCGCTCATCTTCTGTGCATATATTATGGAATTTATGTGATCTCTATAGAGAAAACAATATTTATCAGCATAATATAAAGCTATCAACAATTGTTACGTAATACATATATAACTTTATTAAAATATAGATATACAATATCTAATCGGTATTTACATTTATAATTAAACGTAAAATATCACGCAATTATTTATAAATTAAATATGTATATGTGTGCATATGCATAAATGTGTGTAGGAATAAATAAATAAAATGTTAACATTTATAAATCATATATGATTTTACAATTTTATAAAATATGCTATAAAATAATTAAACTTAATAATTTTGTAATAATATTACATAATAATTAAAAAAAAAATATCGATGCTTTAATTTATCAAATACAATATTGTATTTAATATTTGTTACTATATTGATCATATTTCAATTTTTTTTGTAAATGTATATTGTTTATATATGTAAATGCATATTGTTTACCTATTGTAGGTTCACCTCATTATATTTATATTTCCATTGTTACATCACTCTGATTTCTTCCAAATAATGAGCTAACATTCACTTCAATATCGTACCGATAATCATCCACGTGTCACACATCAAATACTACGTACGTGTCACTTGTCACATATTACATGTCACTTGTCACATATTGCATGTCACGTGTCTCATATTACATGTCACTTGTCTCATATTACTTACTTAGTTACTTAGTCCCGTGACGTCGCCATCGTAGGGGGAACACATGATAATGAATAGCACAACTTTCTCCATTTCGAACGATCTTTTGCAATATCTAAAAGTTGCCTAAGAGAAAGATGGGAAAATTCGAATATATCATTCATCCAATTTCTTTTAGGTCTTCCTCTTTTCCTCTCACCTTCGACATATCCATGAAGAATAGTATTAGCTAACGAATCGTGACGAGTTATATGTCCGAATTTGGTCATTTTTCTTCTCATGATAATATCCAGAAGTGGTACATATGGGCCGACTTTTTTATTAATTTCATTGCTTACAAATATATTAGTTTTTCTTTGTTTATAGCTAATATTTAAAAGTCGTCTGTGTGCTTTTGATTCGAAACTACGTATCTTCTTTTTAGATTCTTCTAGTAAGGTCCAGCTTTCGCATCCGTACAACAATGTTGAAATAACTAGAGAGATGTAGAGTCTGTATTTAAGTTTGAAATCAATTTCTCCACTACGGCAGATCTTCTCCAATTTCACAAGGGCTGTAACTGCTGTCGCTAGTCTTATTTGGATTTCTTTCTTTGAATTTCCGGTGTCGGTTAGCATTGCTCCCAGATATTTGAAATTTTGAACATTTTCAAGTTGTTTGCCGTACATAGTGATCACAGGTGGTGTTGAATGATCTCCATTTACAAGAATTTTACTTTTTTCATGGTTAATTTCCATACCGTATGATGTCGAAGCTTTTTCTAGAGAATCTGTGAGGGATTGCAACTCACTTTCTGAACCAGCGATGAGATCTATATCATCAGCGAATCTTAAGTTGTTGATTTTTCTTCCACCTATTGCTATACTTGACGATTGATCTACTAGAGAGTCTTGCATTATTTTTTCTAGAAATATATTGAATAGAACTGGCGATAGTAAGCAGCCTTGTCTAACTCCTACTGTCGTATCGAACTTAGTTCCTATCTGGTTGTTCAATAGTACTGCGCTTTTTGCTGATTCGTAGAGTGACTTTATGATTTTTACCAAGTCGTTGCCTATCCCAAATTCAGACATCACATTCCACAAACCATCATGCCATACTCTATCGAAGGCTTTCTTGAAATCGATGAAATTGTGGTAGACTTGTCGTTGATGATCCATATGTTTTTCCATTAATATTCTGCAATTCAAAATTTGTTCTGTTGTACTGCGATCCTTTCTAAAACCTGCTTGTTCATCAGCCAGAATATCTTCTGCTTGTGGTGTTAAGCGATTCAGTATGATCCGTAATAAAATTTTGCTCGTGTGACTGATCAGACTTATAGTACGATAGTTTGAACATTTTTTGAGATCGCCTTTCTTTGGAATAGGTATAATTAAAGAAGTCGTCCATGCTTCAGGCCATTGGTTTGTAGACCAGATTTTCTGACATAGCTTGGTAAGTATATCGTATATTGCCTCACCTCCTCCTTTGATAAGTTCACCTGGCACATTATCAATACCTGGTGACTTACCATTTTTCAAGGTTCTTATGGCATTGATTACTTCTTCTTTTAATATGGGTAATGGTTGTTCTTCATTTTCTTCTCGAGTATTATGTAACTTAGATTGATCAGTTTTAATTGGGTAGTTATATAAATCTCTGCAATATTCCGTCCATCTTTCTAATCTTGCACTATCATCTTCTATTGGTACTCCGTTAGCATCTTCAATATTTGACATTTTCCTGTCTATAGAGTTAGTGATTGCTTTTATCGTGTTATACGCTCTCTTGCTATGAACACCTCTTTTTAGGTCGTGGTCAATTGAATTACATTGGGATTTAAGCCAATCTTCTTTTTTCTCTTTCATACTTCTTCTAATAAGGTTATGGACTCGTTTATATTCTTCTGCATGTTCAGTACTCTGATGTTTGGTTGATTTTAGACTTCTTCTTTTATCACATAGCGTTAAAATCTCATCAGTTATCCAAGGTTGCTTTTTTATTCTGTATTTTCCTAGAACATTTTCTGCTGTACTTGTTAATGACTGTGAAATTTGCGTATATGCATTGTCAGTTGATATTTCATTAATATTGATGTCTGATAGCTTCGATTTCAAATCTTCTTTGTACTGTAGGCTTATAGTTGCATTATTCAATTTTTCTAGATCATATCGTATTCTATTGCTTTTCTTCATTTTTTGTGATCGTAGTTTCAGTCTCATGTTACAGAGAACAAGGTCGTGGTCACTGTTTATTACAGCTCCAGGGTATGTTCTAGTTGAGGACATGTGTATACTTGATTTGAATCTCAATGGTGCTAGAATATAATCAATTTGGTTATGGGTACGACCATTTGGCGAGTGCCACGTAGCTTTTCTTGAATCTTTTTGCGGGTGAAGTGTGTTAGAAAGTGTAAAATTATGTTTGGTAGCAAATTCGAGAAGTCTGATGCCTCTTGGGTTTGTTTTCCCGAGCGCAAATTTTCCTACAGCATTACTCCAATCTTTATTTGCATCACCTACTATTGCGTTCCAATCACCTTGTATAATATATAATATTGTCTCATATTACGTGTCACTATATACTCGGTAGACTTCATCTAGGCATGCTCTATCGAAGACGCATTGTTTAATAATGGGTTGAGTAGTGTTCTTATGAAGTATAGGAATCTTCTAAGTATATATATATATATATATATATATATATATATATACTAGGGGCCTATATTCTCTGAGTTTTTATTTAAAGATTCTTATTATTTATATTCACCATATTAACAATTACAAACTATGCATAGTCTACAATGAAAATACAATACAAATACATACACATACATATACCACTATATCGCAGTCTGTAGTATATAATACTCCATTATACCAAAGCAGTATGTAGTATATAACACTCCAATATATCAATACAGTATGTAGTATATAATACTCCTATATATCACTTATTATTTGTTTCCGTGGTATATATAATGTATATTATTATTAAATTGTTATCGTATTAATATTATGTTATTATGATTTTATTACTGCACGAGCGAAAGGGTCTACATTACCCTATTCCAATGCTTAATAAACCGAATATCATAATCACCATCATATAATCGTACACATAACATATACAACTACACACATGCACATACAAATACCATTGGGGAAAGTAACATAATACGGACACTTTAACAATACATGGTCTAAACATTTTATGACTTAAAATTTGTATTCAAAAATTACAATTTATTAATGTTATATGATTTAGATATTATTGTGATTTTAAAATTTTATTTAATCTTTTTATTCAATTGGTAATGGGGTTGTCCGTATTCGCTACCCATGTCCGAATACGGACATATTGTGTTATAATACTGACACCCTATATACTACTAGATAAACTATATATTATTGATTAACAAATGAGATAAATTACAATTACATTATTTAAAATTAATTTTATGAATAATTTCATATAATTTAATTAGTAATTAATTTATTAATTTTTATTATTTTATTAATTAAAAATATAAATTAAGTATTTAAATAATAACATTTAGGATTTAGCTTCATTGGTTTTATTGTTATTATAACGCACGCGCATTTTATGAAATTAGATAGTTCACACGCTACGCGATGATTAGTTATATATGGTGTCCATATTAATACATCAAGAGTGTCCGTATTAGGGACTTATATGAATTCTAGATATATTATTATAATTTAATTAATATTTGATAACAAATATAGCAATTATGTATATAATGTTTAGAATGCTTTTATTTTTAATAATATATTATTATATTTTATATCAATATATTTGTATATTTTTATATACTTGAGAAGGTTTAAGTTGACTTTTTTTTTCATAAATTTAAAAATATAGATAATTTAAAAAAAATAATTTTAAAATAAATTAAAAAAAAATCAGTTTATTGGATATATCAGCACTATTTTGATTACTTAATAAATAAAAAATACTTATTTATACTATTTATATAATTATGAGTATTTTATTCATTACATATTTTTTTGTAGGATTTATGGTTTATGATATACCGAGACTGTCCGTATTCGGGCACTGTCCTTATTTGGTTACATAATTTTCCCCTATGTAACATTGGATTCATGATTAATTCCAGTTCGATTGGGCAGTTTTTTATTGTAAATAATTACTAAAATCATGATTGCAGTATGACATAATACTTCTCGTACTTCCGCGTAGTTATTCGATTACGTAATCATTGACCTATAGGTTAATATCTATATATAGATTACAATTACGCAATATTCACCCGGTCTCTACACCGGCAGGATGAATCCTAAACAATGAGATCATTGTATTATTCATATACTACATGTATTACTGATATATCATTGTGATAAGGATCTGGTATATTAATAGTATGATAATAGTACATGTATTATCTTACATTATTATTAGAGTATAGTACTATGATAAAACAGATATAATTTAAGATATACGTAATACTATACTATTACGATGTAATTAGTACTATTCTATAGAGTTACATACTATACAATAGTATGCCATATATAATACACTATAATGTATATAAATACGTGAATGTTTCTTAGGCCTATATAGATTTATATGTAGCTATATCTATAGCTAAATAGAGCTCCATGGAGCCACGCTATAGCATAGCTCTATCTCTATAGATCTATATATTATGATCTCATAACTACCTCATACTATACATGTTCCCGCGAATTATTGTTATATATTATTACATAATATAGCTGTAGGTATTTATGTTTTCATGTAGTCAATATATATTTTATTCAACTACTTTACTTTCTATTTAATTTATTTATAATTAATTTCAATAAATTTGATTGATTATTTATTTAAGAAAATAGTAGACGAAATATATAATTGAAAGTATAAATATTTACTAAAGATAACATGCATTATTGAAATAAAAAGAATTGAAATACAAAAAATAATGAGCTCGATCTAAAGTGTATCGTAATGTATTGATTACAGGGCAATACCGATACCTCGGTAATACCCGGTATATGTGTATGTGTGTACTATATTATGTGTATACACTGATTGATAAACATATATATATATATATATATATATATATATATATTAATTTATCATTGGTTATCATTCGTATATATATATATACAAACCTACATACAAATATCTACACAAAGATACACATACAATATTCAATATACTATTATATTAGTTTATATTATTTACAGATAAAAAATCGGTGGATATTATTCAGATATATCATTTAATTAATACTCTATAAATAGTTACCCGCATTATATATATATATATATATATATATATATATATATACATTTACGTATATATATATACATTCTAGAACATACTCGAGTTGATATATCGAACTATTGCCCTATAGTTTCTATTCATAAGTATTTCTACGATAAACTAAAGTCACGATGGCAGTATACTATAGTATACTATAGTATATTTAGTAGTAGTAATGGTTGTATCCATTGATTTGCACTCGATAATACGTTTTTATTGTCGAGCCACCTATGCTATATTTAACATATCAATTCATACATACATGTGTGTGTGTGTATTTATGTATATATATATATATATATATATATATATATATATATATATATATATATATATATGTGTGAGTATGTGTGTATGATATAAATACAGTCAATAGTATTCACATACGTATAGGTTAATGCCACTTATATGTTTACCTCTAAATATAGATTATGATATATGTGGTGATCCTTAGATAATGGTATGCATTGTGCTCATATATATATATTATAAATAATAACAATTCAGTCACTTATAAGTATACTTATCGTTTAGATGAATACGACTATATACATGTAGGAATAACTATATATTAGTATAGACTATATAATATAGATAATAAGGTTACTGATTGCGCAATAAATCCACATAGGTGTAAATTTGCATAGCTTATAGGCTCTATAGAGCCTAGAGCAGTGGTTCCCAGACTTTTTTGAGTTTTTTTTATATAAAACTTCCTTAAGTATAATATTTTTTAAATAAAATATTTAAAAAAATAAGTTTTTAATAAAATAAACTTTTTAAAACAAATTTATTAAAAATATATATAATATCTAATATATTATTTTTAAATATTTGCATAATTTATACTAATTTATCAATATTTGTGTAAGTTTCTGATAAAGTGAACCTCAGGTCTGGTTCTAATTTTTAAATTTTTAAATTTTTAAATTTTTAAATTTTTAAATTTAACAAATCTGAAAAGGCCATTTTACATAGATATATGCTTGTAAAAGGTAAAATATATTTAATTATTAAATTAAAAAAATTTGGATATTTTCACCGTAATCCAAAAATGATATCCTAAAATATCCTAGTTCTTTTGTTTCAAATTCGTGCTTTGCACTAATATCATTTTGCATCATTATGAGTTCACTTTATTCCAGATTATATTAATCGATATATTTAATATCTGCATAAAATGGATGACTTGTTATATTATAAAGATAATTGTCAATTTCTGGAATATACAAATAATTCATCTGAAAGATTAAGTAATATTTATAGTTATATTGTCTTGTACAAGATAATACGTATTTCAGTTTTCAGAAATTGTAATTAGATGATGATTAGAAGAATCAACATATTCAGTATACATATGTAACATTGCGAAGTTCTTGTTCACACGTCTTCAAAAGTCTTACGATACCAGTTATTCAATTTTCAAATAAATCCATGAATATGATATATTAATTCAATCACATTTTTATTTATTCCTAGATAAATAAATTTAAATATTATATCAGATTATATAAAAATAAATATTACCTAAAGAAGTGTTCAATGTATTAAGTAAATCAAATATGTCAACAAGATATGACAATCCCAATATGAACTTATGTTCTTCCCATTGCATTGCTAGTTCACTCATATTTTATTCTCGAAGAGAAATAATAGGTCCTAATGTAATTCTTAAAAGAATAAATTCTCTTTACAACCTTTTCTTTTGTTAACCATCGGACCCGAATATAATATAACAATTTGTCAAAGTATGAGTCATTTCTTCACATATTTTGAATTTAAATAGTCGATTTCTCAAAGAACTCGTCATAATGTATTTCACGGTTTTTATTACTGTTTTTAAAATTTTTAATAAATATTCCTAATATATTCTTAAATATTCTGGAATAACTCGCGAAGATAACGCTTTTCTATGAATTAAACAGTGTATGCTGATTACTTCTGGTGATTTACCCTTGATAAATTTAATTAATTATAATTGTATGCCCTACATACTTGGTTACCTACTCCATCAGTAGTAGTAGTTACCTACTCACCGACATTAATGTAATCCATTTTTAATCGCTAGCAATATAAAATGAATTTAAAATATCAAATACATCCACTCTTTAGATGTTGTTGTAATTTGTTCACAGAAAAGTAACTATTTTATGGATTTGTTTAGTATGCATACTAAACTATATACATATACCATGTAACATACAAATACCATAAATTGTGACATGTGAGTCATATCGGTGGATTCATCCAATTGTATAATAGATATTGAACTATTTTTGACTTCACAATAAACCTAAAATTAATAAAAAAAATATATAAGAAATGTAAATAAAATATAAATGTAACCATTTTGAGATAGTAATTTATAAATGAATGTATATTTATAAATAAATGACTACTTAAGACATAATTATTAAATAAATTAATTTTATTTATTTGAATGTTATACAATATATAAAATCACACGACCCCCAACAAAATGGCAGGCGACCCACTTGTGGATCGCGACCCCCAGTTTGGGAACCACTGGCCTAGATCCTATATATAGGCCATAGTATATATGAACTCCATATTAAATGTAATCTAAGACATGTAGGTACGGTTAATTGATGACAAGAAGTGACGATCAAAATACGCGAATATTACTTAATTATTATAATCGTATACTATAGTATATTATATTATTATATATATATATATATATATATATACCATACATATACTTTATATATATATTATTTATTATTGTGTTATTTTGTTATTTTGGTGGAGTCATTTCATATCATCCAGGAACTTATATGTCGTTTTCATTATAACCCTAGTGTATATTCGAAGCCGCTATATACATACAATATTGGCAAACTATTAAATCTAACCTACACGTGAACTTAAACTAACACTAGCTATCTATATATTGTATATAGGGGCTCTGGAAGGATTTTGTATGTAGACCAACTAATCAAAATAAAGTTTCTGGTAAAAGTGGGGGGCCAATACATAGGAGGTCCCCATAGATTTTAAAGTGGACATGTCCCCCATCCCCTCCTGCAGCGTCCCTAATGTTATACAAATATTAATATTACTTGCACGTCGGCTTTATATAACATTTAATTGTCTTAGTACATTCTCAGCCGTATTTATTTCAGAAGTTGCGCTTTAACTCAACATAGTACTTCTATCAATATATATTGTGCCGCACTGTTCAACACTGTATACACATACACACATATATATATATATAAATATATATATATATATATATATATATATATAATATATATAATAATGTTTCGGTCAAAGTGATACTAGAATCTTAACTACGAAAGTATCAATATAGCGCCTTACTACGAAGCACATGTAAAATAGCTGCCGGGTTGCATTCTCTGACTGACATTTCCAGCCTTCGTGAAGTAATTTGCCTAATAAACAATGGATAAAATGTAACATGGTTTGGATGATATAAATGAATGATATACATAGTTAATTGATTCACGAGAACTACATTCCATATTGAAAATACTTATCGGTCTTATTATTACAGCATTGAGTTTGTACATTTATTTGCGTGTTCAAAATAAATAGCTCTTAGTAATACATTTTATAAAATATAATTTTCAATCATCATTTAATCTATCTTATCCTATATTTCTTGAATAATATTATTTAATATATATATTTATATATATACCCAGTAATTAAATAAATCAGTGATAGTGGTTATATTATAGTTTTATAATCGTCATGATTTGTGATTAACTAATGATATTATGATTACAATCGTATTACAGTCATTGATAAGCAAATATGCTTTGATTACCAACTACACTTCTAAATCATTGATCTTAATATGATAGTAATTAATTCTAATTAATTGATCACTAATATTGATTTACGATCAGTTGGTAATCATTGATCGTGAACTTTAATATAACAAATTTACCATAATGATTATAATCTAATGAAAATGTGTGAGTGTAATCAATACATAGCCCCATGATAGTCATATGATTACTTGCTGGATTGTAATCTGATTATGAACTTTGATTACTTTACTTACTTGGTATGTATATATATATATATATATATATATATATATATATATATATATATATATATATATATATATACAGTCAACTCCCGATAAGTCGGACTCCTTTGGGATCGGATAAAGTATCCGACTTAGAGAGATGTCCGACTTATCGGATATTCAGAATATCATGAAAATAAAACATACGACGCGCAGTGTGAGTTAAAGGGTTACCGAATTGTGGAATTATGCAACAATCAATAATATTCAATAATATTACTTTATTATGTTAATTCATTAATTAATAAAATAAAATGCTCTATTCAATCATATTAATGTATTATATGTAATTAGTTAATTGCATATATGTCATTTGTTAACCATATGGTAATATTATAATTGAAATCAATTTATAAATATCATAAACACCATATGTTATAACACATATGTATATAATATCATGTAAATAACTAATTACCACATACAATCTAAATTCCTATTAAATAAATCTAATTTAATAATATATTGTAACTTATGTTGTTGCGAATTTAATCATTTAAAAACCATAATGATTATTTCTATTTATGTTATTCACTTTAGCCTATAGGATTATTATAATTAGAATTGTATCGTGTGATATTTACATTTATATCATGTGATATTTATAAACCAATTGAATATCTTCAATATTACGTTATGATGTTATTTATATGTCAATTTCATGCTAATGGCGACGAACACGCGCCGAGCACTAACTGCATACGACTATATATCTTAATATATAACTGCCTCTGTGGCTCAGTGGATAAGGCGTCAGACACACAAGCAGTAGGACCCGGGTTCGACCCTCGTCCGGACCATTAATTAATTTTATAAAATGGGTCTTACAATATTATTTAGAAGTGATCTTATATAATTGTGTATAAATAAATGATCGGCTCTCGTTAAAACCATGGATGCCTTAACATGGGAGCGGCTTCGAAGGGACATTAGATCCATATATGGTTATAAGTGAAAACTTCATCTAAATTCCTTGATGTGATGAAAGAACTCCACCAAATAAAAAATAACAATAACAATAACAATAATTATAGATAAGTATCTATAGATACATACCAGAACTTACTGCACTGCAAAATGTGAAGCCTAATATATTCACCATTTGTATACATATATATTTTAATTATACGCGCGTATATTACAAATTGTAAGCGCATTAGGTAATACCCCTACAATTTAATACTACCTATTGTATTAACATTGTAATTATATTCAAAATTATAATATACATTATTCAAAGTAAACATATCTGACTATTTATAAAAATTCCGACTTATCCAGTATTAAAATCATAAAATTGCCTATAATATGTGTTCATCTTATTGCAAATTCCGACTTATCTAATCCAACTTATCCTAATTATCCGATTAATGTAACATGGAACTAGATATGAATCCAAACAAACCATCTAAATATGTCCGACTTATTCGTAGTCAGACCTACCGAGAGTTGACTGTATATATTTATTTATTTATTTATTTATTTATTTATTTAAATCAGACATGAAATACAGAGGTCCATAGAATATAAACGAAAATTAAAAAGAATAAACTAAAAAAAAACAATTAATCTAAGAAACGAAATTTAAAATACTATACAAACAATGAGTTATGCAACATGGTAAACAGTGGCGATGGGAACACAATATTATATTCATATAATTGAACAATTAGTGAATTACACGATAATTGTATTCGTTTATATAGCGAATAATATGACTTGCGTAATTTAACAGTTCAATTATTAACATAATCGTTAAAAAACAATAAAGAGGCACTATTTCTACGTCTGTAGTTCATAACAATACGATAAGCATTATTATAAACTACATTAAGTTTAGCCATGAAATATCTATTTGGTATCCATATGCTACTAAGGTATATATTAGAAACACATGTTTTAAATAGAATAATTTGTGTATCCTTAGAGCAATGATTAAAGTTATATGATATTGCATAGCTTTGTTTATATAACTGTTTAATATTACTATATATATATCAATATCATCAGATAGGTCCTCTGAAATCCAATGTCCAAGATATATATATGATTTGACAACTTTTAGAAGTTTATTATCTATATATAATTTCACTGGTTTATGATATGATTTATCAAAATAAATTGGTAAAATAACCGATTTATCAATATTAAACGTTATATAGTTATGGCTAGCAAACTCTTCACAACAACTTATCAACAACTGCAAACCCCCGAGTGATGGTGAAAATAATGCTATATCATCTTCATAACATAGATTATTTATGATATTTCCATTTAATCAATAACCTGAATGTATTTCATTTAATTTCTTAATCATCGGATTAGTATATAAATTAAATAACAATGGTGAGAGAATGCCACCTTGACGAACACCCCTTGTAACAGGAAAGCTATCCGATATATATATATATATATATATATATATATATATATATATATATATATATTATATATATGTGTGTATATATGTATTATGTAATTATATATGACGGCAACACTACAATTATAAATGCAGTCAAACACGCGTGGGTTGGAATGTTATGAGTACTGTTGTTCACTCTTAATTGATATATAAATTGAATTATAATTAGATTGTAATTATGATTAACGTGAACTATAAATAGATTTCTCACCTTAATAAAGTTTCTCGCATCCGCTGACTCTAGATCAATACGTAACTATGACTCATAACTCTGACTAATAATTGTCGTTGTTTACACAATATCATTTTAATGGAGACGAATATTAAATATTTATTTACGCTTGCGACTGCAATTAACTATTTATTTTTAACTATTATTCTTACTATTTATTACACGGCGCGTCACTTAGACACGCGTTGTAACGGATGTTTATATTCTGATATCCCGTGCTCGCTGTCACGTGCTAGTCCCGGAAGAGGGAATTAATTATAATGTATAAATACAAAAATAAATTATATAAAATACTTACTTTAAGAGATAATAATACATTAAATAAAAGTAGTATAATACTGATATACTCTATATATATAATAATAATAATATTAATAATAATAAATAGTAATACAATCAGATTTGGAAATGAAGAAGCAGAGATTATCGAGTCTCACTCATTTAACATTACGGGGAGAACAATAATATAGGAATATAATTAAAAACAAGACATAGTTAAACAATAAATAGATCGCAAATACAAATATTAAAATAAATCATCAACTCATAAAACATACACAACCATAGTATATCAACTCTCCGAATGTGGGTTCATCAAGTCCAAAACTTTAGGGAATATAATTTCGCAAATAGAATAATCACTGGTAACATTTTGAAGCAGCAAATGCATCCATACTACCCGATATAAAAATGTCAAATTTATGAATTAAGAGTCAACGAACTACATACAAACAAGCAAATCCCTTAATTATTTTACTACCTCTTAAATACAAATATATAAAATATAATATATAAATATATTAATTATATAATTCTTCTTTTTAATCATATTTTATCCTATAATTACGCTTCGATTTATTTAAATAAAAAAACTAATATGTATTATATAAAATAAGTAACATAATTTATAATCTATGCATATATTCATAGATAATATATTATCGTTTAATTATTAACTTGAAAACTATCTAAATATTTGTTAATGTGTGTATATAATTTATTTTTGAATATTTGCAAATATATATTATTATTTATATTATATTGTCATTTATTTAATATTATTAACCTTTCTTATCTGTTTTTATTATGTTTAATGATATTTTGTTATTGATATATATTACATGATGATTTATGATCATTTTGTCAATTCCTTCACAAGTAAAATTATTTGATCTTATTCATAATTAGATTTAGTGTAAACAGAAAGTCAACTTAGATAACTTTACGTTATATTAGTTTATTCTTTTTTTAAGGTATTTATTATTCCAATTATACTTTTTGTATATTTTACTTTAGGACTTTAGGACTTGTCAGAATAATAATGGTAATTGTATCGATAAACTATGCTTCCATAATTACACGATTGTTAAAACTAAATCTGATAAAAAGAATAAATATATATATATATATATATAGACTACTATATTACTTTTGTAATAGTTTAGTATAATTATACTCTATATAGTATACTATAGAACTATAGTATATAATACTTAAGTACCTTAGAATATAGTATTATAGTGTAGCATGGTTACTATATTGGTTGCTCGGACTATTGTAGAGGTGTAACATTATAAGATCATATCATTATTAGACACAAAGTAAAATTATTTGCAGGTGTTATCACGTGAAGAGTTTTTGTGGATATAACTGAAGTAGATATAACTTATATAACTATATAGCATATATACGTATAGTGTTTACAATTATGTTGGGTATACATCATAGAAACGTGCGAGTTATATGTTTGAAGTCATTTAGATGTAATAACTCCAGATTATTGTTTTTAACATTGTATTACCACAATCAACAACAAACTTATAATAATTAATTAATATTATTTAGTACTATTATACTAATGGTTATCTCTCGTGCTAACGAACTTGATGATAACAATAATCGGAAGTACTCGTAATCATTGTTGGTATATGTTTGGTATATGACAAATGTGATATACGTATACGTAATGTATACATTAGGAGACATAATCATTAACCCGGATGTGTTAGTAGTTAAAACTACCTATAATATACATACACCTATAGGTGTATGCATATCTGCGTGCACAACAACGGGTTATTATAGGCATAATAATAATGTATTATGCTGAGGTATGATTAGAGATGTAGCGCATTAAAATAAAACACTCCCTATCTATAGATATAGTTATACGGCTATAGCCAACATAACTAATTGGGAATCCATGCATGCCATTCGATCGAATCTAAAAATGGCATCAACAAATGTTCATATATATATATATATATATATATGTTATAAAGTGATGTGTGCAGATATATCGATTAATGTAATATACATTTATGTATAATTAAATTCAATTCAATTCGGTCATTATGTAATATCGATATAACCTAATACATAAATTGTGATAGGCTTCACGCTCGGTTGATTGCATATCCATGTGTATATTTCTATGTTGTAATTAAATGTGTTATCATTTATATAAATTGTTATTCGTTTTGTATTTTATATTTGTTATCGTTTGTTTATTTCGTGTTGTTATTTTCCTATAAAAGGAACGACGCTTAGTTAGCTCGATATACTTTTAGTTCTGCGTCTCACTGGGTCTTTGCTTTAATAAAGTATATAACGAACTTCACTGTGTTACATATATATATATATATATAGAGAGAGAGATACGAATTAAAATGATAAATAATATATTTATCCGAAATAACTACCTATGTAGGATACCCTGTTAATATTGTGTGCACAAAAACAAATTACATATACAAATGAAAAATGAAACATTAAAATTCGAAATCGTTCACGACTTCACGTGTTTATATATTTCTTAGAAAATCTTTGAAATAACCTATACACGATTAATATCGTGGCCATACCTTTACCTCATAGTTCAAGGTGAGCTATGCATGCACATATATATATATATATATATATATATATATATATACTAAACATAGTAGTGTTGTGAACCATTCTCACAGTTACAATAAATATGTTGTATATATCATATACGATCTAATATAATTAACTATACTATATATATATATATATATATATATATATATATATATATATATATATATATATATATATATATATATATATATATAGTATATGTACTATAGTATGTCTCACGTATAGTATACGACATATATGTAACGTGTATGATGTATTAGGTCAGCTTAATGTTAATACTAATTTATATATTAAATGTGAATATACCAGGTGCTAGTATTAGGTTGTTATATATATATATATATATATATATATGTTATAAAGTGAAGTCTGCAGATATATCGAGTAATGTAATATACATTTATGTCGAATTTAATTTAATTCAATTCGGTCATTATGTAATATCAATATATCTGCATACATACATTTTTGTAGGCTTCACGTTCGGTTAATTGCATAGCCAATGTGTATATTTCTATTTTGTAATTAAATATTTTATCATTTATATAAATTGTTATTCGTTTTATATGTGTTATTGTCAATTTCGTGTCATTTGTTTACTATAAAAGGAATGCCGCTCTGTGAGATCGATACACTTTTGTTACTCACCTGAATGATACTTTATTGTATATACTATATGTTCATTATCGTTAATATTATTATGTTATTTATGTCGTTATATTCACCAGGTATTTGCTGTAATAAGTTTATACGAACGAACTTCACTTTGTTATGTATATATATATATATAAATATATATAGAAAGAATATATAAATATAGAATGCTTTTTAAATCATTGGAAAAAAATGTAACTTATTTGAATTGTTTCTTTGTTCAGAGTTATCAAAGTTATTTATAACGTGTAGAGTCATGTAGAAGCCTGATTTCAATTGTATCGGCTATTTTTATAAAAAATCACTACGTAATAAATAAATGTATACATTTATAAATACGCGGCGCTCGTACGTAATGCCACATAACTTAGGCTTCTGGACTAGTTACGGGGTAGTACCAAGGACAGTAAGCTAGTTCCGGTACACCGCATAACTTTGTACCGAAACCTAGCGAATGAGTTACGTAATACACGTGTAAATCATTCGCGCATGCGCTCGACTCATGACCTACAGAGGTTATATCGCTGACATTGTATATATGTCATCTATTACGTAAGCCGTGCATTACATAACTGCGATCCCCTGCCCACTTAGATCTAATGTCGCATACTAAGTACGCACCGAATACATTACAATGGATACTTAATATGTTGTGTAATAAATCATAATATGTACATTATAATACTTTACTAGTCCCGTGTAAATGCATTAAAATGATATTTGTCATTAATATTCGTGTATTTCTATTATTTCATATTTATTAGTATTATAGTATCGTACAATATATATGTATATATATATATATATATATATATATATATATAATATATATTAATAGCACAGCGATAGGGTGCGTTACGTAGTTAAGTAAACCCCTATTATACACACACACTTGTACTCTTGTAGTTTCCCACACGGATGATTACTTAATGAGAATTGTGTGTACACTGTTAGAAATAAAAGTTCATTATACTCAAATAAAGTGTTCATTGGATGACTCTGTACGCGAACCATTTTTAGGGTTCTTTAAAGAATTTCTTTAAAGAATACAATTGTATACAAATAATCTAAAGAACCCTTTCTGTATATTATTTCAATAGGATTCTTTTGACGAAAATAACCTAAAGAAACATTATTTATATAGGTTTCATTGTAATTGTAAATATTTAAGAACCCTTTTATTATTTGGAATTATAATAATATATGTTAGATTTTTGGTTCCTTATTATAATATAAATATAGTTTAGTATATATATATATATATATATATATATATATATTATAAAATATATAATAATATAATTTAGATATAGTATACTAATTCTAATATGATTAATTGATCATTTTTCCTTACAAATTAGGGATATAAACATTTAATAAGACTTATTAAATTATTCCTATCCACGGAAATCTTAAGTAAAATGCGAAAAAACGTATGCGTGGCTGAAGATAAACCAGAGTAACCTAATTTAAAAATTGATATATTTGCATTCATCATAACATATTTAAAATTAGAATAGTAATTTAAATATTAATATTAGGTTTAATTATATATTACTTATTTTTTATAAAATATTATTTAAACAACTAGTTTACAAAAATGTTTATGAATATATTAATATAACATTTTTATTTTAATAATAAGTGTACATATATTACAAATTACATATTAACATAGTATTCGAATTATAATTAGTAATAGTAAAGGGTTCTTTTAATGTACGATCCCAAGAAGATTATATCAAAATAATAGTTTTATTTACATTTCGATCATTGAAATAACCAATATATCATATATTTATTTCGTATTTATGTTCTATTGATTTTATGATTCCAAAGAATCCCATGCCAATATCATGGGGTTCTTTGTACTACAATTCTCGTCCAAAGAACCATGACTTTAATAGTGTACTTTGGTCCATTGAAACCCTTCGATTACAACACGCTTCAATGAACATGAGTTACGACATTGCTAATAACGTACGCATAGATGTATTACGGGTACATATGCACTCGTATATTAGCCATATATGGCGATATATGCATATACTTAAATATAACTATATATATATAAATATATATATATATATATATATATATATATATATATATATCTAATACTAATAAGTATTAATACATATATATATATAAATATATATATATATATATATATATATATATGTATTAATAAACACATCGCTAGGTGTGAATCGGCCTACATTCACATCGGAACGCCGCTGTTTTTGCTTGTTTTTAGAAGCCGACGACGTCGCTAACCCGTGATAAACAATACGGCATTGTTCTGACGTAGGGTGTTATGCAATAGGGCGCAAAGTTATGCAATATACCCTAGCGCGTGCGCATATCGAGGTCGTCTATAGGTACATTTTACAGCGTTCACCTCTATGTACGGGTCATTGCTATGTAAGTGTGACATTACCCGTGCATATATGAGTTATAACTCATAACCTAGCTATGACAATAATGTGGTACAATCTAACACTATACATTATAACTTAACAATACCTATAACAATAACCCTGTCACAACTTTGATCATGCGTGTAGTAGATCACGTGAGGTCGACATCGCCGAGTTACATAACGATGTCGCTATATTCGGGTGATATTTGGACCATTATTATAAAACACTTGAGAAAATTATATTCAAAATGTTGTTTAAATAAATAGTCTTGTCAATTTCATATGATTTTTAATTCGATTGATCTCGCAAAACACTTTATTGATAGAAATACTCGCAAATAATATAAGATTTTACAATGTGATTAACAAAATAATGAACATGGATAATACGTAATAATAAAAAAATTTAAAAAAAAATGTATACATATTTTAACGTCAGCTTGCACCCATAATGTAGAATTTGTTTTATTTATAATGTACACAAATTATATTAAAATGAAATGTGGATTGTAAAAAGAGGAAGGCCTAGACATACATATATCGAGACGACGTATAATAGGAATTAATTAATACATAGTATGTGATAACACAGGAAGTACCTTCTCAAATAAACCAAGGAATACACCAAAATATACAACCTATAATATAATAACACTTTTTTATTTGTGTTCAGTATTTTATCCATATATATATATATATATATATATATATATATATATATATATATATATATTGATTTATATATATATATATATATATATATAAAAGTGTATTAAATATGTAGTTTTATCGTTAATATTTTACTATCGAAAGCTAAAAATATGTATTTACCAACGCGAAATATATATGAACGATATATGATTTGTATTATATACATCGGTTATATGTATATTTCCTAAAATCCTATTTTATTTACACATCATACTATATATAGTATGTACATGTATGATATGTATTATTAATATATATATATATATATATATATATATATAATAATAATAATAATATCAGAATGTAGGCATGACCATCGTAAACGAAGAAGCGCGATGCTTATCTAGTCGTTTACCTATTTTACTTTCCTAAAGAACATATACGCGGAGAAAAGTATAATGAAAATAAAATCAAAATAAATATAATATAATACAATTTTAAGATTTAAAGTTAGTAAAAGTTATATACAAAATATTATTAGAATATTAAATTTATAAAAAATCAGAGATATTAAATTATTAAATTTATATCCAGAATAGCCAATAATAATTATTATAATATTATAATAGTTATATTTTATAAATACAATTCAATATTAAAATCGATAGAAAACATTTTGTTTTAAAACTCCTCATAATGTCATTCATCATGTAATAAATAAAATGTAAGATAAGACATATAAAATAAAATAAAATAATTAAAACAAAACAATTTAATAATTCCACAAAACGTAAATAAATATATAGTTTAACATACAAATATAAATACAATTAATGCACAACAATAAGCCAATACGTAATAATAAACGTAATAATAAATATTTTTGAAATGAATACTCTAAAATAAATGTAATTAGTATAACAATTTATTTTCAATTATTTTATAATAATTCAAAAGTTCAAATTTTCATAATAGTAGATGTTGTCAAAAGAATGTAAAGTGTGCGTTGTTGTTATTATATTTATATATATTTATATTAAGTCATGAATGTAAAAAGAGTAAAATATATTTGGTAATTTATATTATGTCAAATAAATTAAAAAAAATTAAACTAAAAAGTAATTAATTTGTTATATTAATATTTTTATAATAAGTCAAGAGTATAATTTTATATTTTGTCAAAAGAACATGGCAATGTTTTTGGAATTTTATATTTTATATTATGTTTAATTTTATATTATGTCAGAAAATAAATAAAATAAAATGTAAAATAAATGTAAATAAAAAAAATAAAACTAATATAAAAAGTATCATTGGTCAATTAATATCATTAGTCAGTTCAAGTATAATTTATTATCAATAATTATTCCCAGAAATTTAAATTTGTTAACTATTTTAATATCTGTTTCACCAATTTTTAATTAAATTTTAAATTTTCATTTGTATTTCTGATATTAAATAATAAAATGTTAGTTTTATCAATAATTTATAATTTAATAAGATATAATTTATTAATATTTAACCAGTTATATAATTTATCAATGCCAAGTTTTATTTTATTTTCAAGATTTATAATAGATTTATCATTAAATATTAAAGTTGTATCATCAGCAAATAAAAGTGGTTTAAAATCAGGAGATATATTTGGTAGATAATTTATATACAATAAAAACAAAATTGGACCCAATACAGATCATTGTGGAACTCTACATTGAATCTTATTTTTAACTAGACCTACTACCTTAATGAATAACATATTAAATTCTATTAGATAAATAACTTTTAAAAAGGTCTATATATATGCATATGTATGTGTCTGTTATGATAGTATTATAATTATAGTAAATATATTAGTTCTCAATTAAACCCTGATTTAAACTACGATTAGTAAACTGCGATGCGAGCTATATACAAGGACGTATCCTTTAATGATACGATCTAAGTCACCTATAGGACATAAGTTGTCGATACCTGAATACAATATTAGCTTATAATCATGGTAACTGTTGCTAAATTATAACCTCCTATATGGTATACTATTAGATGGGCGTTGCCCTAATTAGGTATTGTGTGATCGAGGGCATACATTCCATACAAATAAAAGAAGCTTTCTGGCACCATTATAGATAATTGTAGTGGTGGTTAGACTCCACTTATCGAAGTGTCGCCAATTCTATTATAATAGAGTGGGTCTTACTACGATAAAGTTGTATATAACTACTACTACTACTACTACTACTACTACTACTACTACTACTACTACTACTACTACTACTACTACTACTACTACTACTACTACTACTACTACTACTACTACTACTACTACTACTACTACTACTACTACTACTACTACTACTACTACTACTACTACTACTACTACTACTACTACTACTACTACTACTACTACTACTACTACTACTACTACTACTACTACTACTACTACTACTACTACTACTACTACTACTACTACTACTACTACTACTACTACTACTACTACTACTACTACTACTACTACTACTACTACTACTACTACTACTACTACTACTACTACTACTACTACTACTACTACTACTACTACTACTACTACTACTACTACTACTACTACTACTACTACTACTACTACTACTACTACTACTACTACTACTACTACTACTACTACTACTACTACTACTACTACTACTACTACTACTACTACTACTACTACTACTACTACTACTACTACTACTACTACTACTACTACTACTACTACTACTACTACTACTACTACTACTACTACTACTACTACTACTACTACTACTACTACTACTACTACTACTACTACTACTACTACTACTACTACTACTACTACTACTACTACTACTACTACTACTACTACTACTACTACTACTACTACTACTACTACTACTACTACTACTACTACTACTACTACTACTACTACTACTACTACTACTACTACTACTACTACTACTACTACTACTACTACTACTACTACTACTACTACTACTACTACTACCACCACCACCACCACCACCACCACCACCACCACCACCACCACCACCACCACCACCACCACCACCACCACCACCACCACCACCACCACTACTACTACTACTACCTGTTACCTGTTACCTAATTGGTTTAGGCACTTCCATCAACTTCTTTATTGAAGTTTTCGGACGTGCTTCCAATATTATTGGGCAAAAAGGTATGTTTTTAGCTTTGATTTGAATGTTACAGTTGAGTCAATTGATCGGATATGGTGAGGTAGATCATTCCAGATTTTTGGAGCATGGATGGAGAAAGATTTATGTTGGGAAGATGTTAAATGTAATAGAACTGGAGTTTTTAATTTAAATTTGTTTATGTGTCTTTGTTCGTAAATAGTTGTGTTGGGAGTTAGTAAGTTGGCAAGATAGTCTGGTGTGTTATGATGTGTAGCTAAATGTATGGTAAGTGCAATTTTGTAAATTATACGGGATTTTATTGGCAGCCAATGTAATTTGGTTCTCAAAGGGGATATATGTTGTCTGGAATATTTAGTTATGTTGAATATAAATCTGATGTCTGAGTTCTGAAGGCGTTGGAGTTTATTTATTATAGATTGTGAGGATGCATATAGACAGGAATTACAGTAATCAAGGCGGGGAAGAATGAGGGATGTAGCGAGGAGTTTTGCAGTATTAAAATTAATGAAGGGTCTTATTGTTCGTAAGTTGTGTAGTATGTAGTTAATTGACTGTGATAGTGATTTAGTCTGGATGTTGAATTGTAGTGTTGGGTCGATTAATATACCAAGATTTTTTATTTTATTAGCATAAGAAATACTCAGATTGTTAATGGTAATTTAATGAATTAAATTAGGTAATTAAATGAATATAGTGGTAGATGTTTTAATATGCATTGATTCAGTTTTAAGACAGTTTAGTGATAATGAGTTGTTGGTGAGCCAGTTATGTATATCAGTAATGCAGTTATTAAGTAAATTTATGTCATTGTTAGGGTCTATCAATCTACAGTGTAACTGTATGTCATCAGCATACGAGTGATAGTCTATAGTGGGGTATTTGTCAATAATTTTAAATAAGGGAAGTAGGTAGATATTGAACAGGAGTGGACCAAGGACAGATCCTTGAGGTACTCCATGAGTAACTTTACGAGGTTTAGAGATTAGAGAGTTTATACTAATTTGGTAAAAACGATCAGTTAGGTATGAGATGAACCAATCGAGTGCGGTATCAGAGATTCCGATAGAAGTTAGTCGATTTATAAGGATATTATGGTCAAGGGTGTCGAAGGCAGCTGATAAATCAAGGAGAATGACCACTGAACCATGTGGTGATGCAGCAGATAAGTGAATGTGATTAAGGATATGTATTATTGCTGTTTCAGTACTTTTGTGCTTGGTATAGGCACTCTGATATGGGTTTAATATATGATTTTCATGGAGATAAGAATTTAATTGACGAGCAACAACTCGTTCTAGGGTTTTGGAGAGTGTTGATAAGTTGGAGATTGGTCGGTAGTTGGAGAGGATTGCTTTGTCAAGGTTTGGTTTTTGTATGATGGGTGTAACATATGCTGTTTTCATATAGATTGGAAAAATTCCTGAGGTAAGTGAGTTTTCTATTATTTCTTGGTAATAAGATGCTAGATAAATGTGGTACTCATTTAATATAGAATGAGGAATTGGATCTAGTTCGGAAGATGTATTTACTGCACTGAGGAGTTTTTCAATGGCAGTAGTTGATGGTAATGTAAAGGAGGAAAGAGAATATAGAGGTAGATTATATGGTTCATTGAGTGGTGTAGGGAGTGATTTAATTATATTCATGACTTTAGTATTGAAATATTGGTCAAATGTATCTATTAGCGTTGTTATGGGTTCATTTGGTAGAACACGTAGTGATATTCTACCAAGTAGCTGATTAGAAATGGAGAAAAGTTTCTTAGAATTAGTTGATGCTTCTTTTAATAGATTATTGTAGTATGATTTCTTAGACTTCTTGAGTAGGGTTCTATATAGGCTACGTTGTTTGATAAATATATTGTAATTATTGGGAGATTTAGATTTTCTCCAATAATTTTCATATAGTCGTAATTTGCGTTTTGATGATGAAAGTTCAGAATTAAACCATTTTCAATTTGGACGTTGTGTTATATATTTATATTTGATGGGGGCAAGTTCGTCAAGGGTTCTTGATAGAGATGTTTCTAATTTGGATACTGAGTTTGAAAATTGTGTGTTATTAAATTTTTTAGAGAATTCAGTGATGAAAGTATTGGTGTCAATATTGTTATATTTTCTATATTTAATATTTATAATGGGTCGAGTTGGTCTTGGTGAGCTAATATGGAAGAATACTAAATGATGATCAGAAAATAGATTCTTTATTGAATGGGAATTGGTGAGGTTAGAATGTGCATGGGAAATTATAAGGTCAAGTGTATTGCCTGCTATGTGAGTTGGGGATGTTATATGTTGGACAAAGTTAAATGAGTCTATTAATATATTGAATTGCCTGGTATAATTAGTGTCAAGATTAATTGGGATATTTAGGTCTCCGAGAATGATAGTATGGTCAGTGGATGTAGTCAGGAGGTGTTCTAATTCAAGGAGAAACTTAGGAATTGACTTATGAGGTGGACGATAGATAACTATGATGGTGAATTGACGTGAATTAGCCGGGTGAAATGTACAAGAAAATGATTCTGAGTTTTCTAGTGCAAGATCAGTACTGTTTATTAGATTAATATTTGTCTTATATATGATGCCAACACCACCACCAAGATGGGGGCCGAGTTTATTAAGTTGTGCAAAACTTAGATTATTAATATTAAGGGATGCAGATATTGCAATATCATTATCCTTAAGCCACGTTTCTGTGAGACAAATAAGATCAAGGTGAAGGTCATTAAATAAGTCAAGTGTGTGATCAACTTTATTGCGTATGGAGGAAACATTAAGGATGGCTGCATTAATCTGAGATTGTGATGTGTTGTGAATAAATGGTGGAATTGATAGTGCGGTATCTATTGAGGTGCTACGAATTGAGATTGTTCTGAGATAATTAGGTCGAGTGGTTGAAGGTCATTGTGCAGATTGGTGTGATGATTGAGAATCACTGATTGATGAATTCAGTGATTTAATATGTAATTTATATGTATTGTAGGATGTAGACCATGTATTGTATGTATTATTTGATATATAAACTGGGTTATTATTCCAGTCTATATTAGAGTTGGTAAAATAGCGAAGTTCAAATGAGTTAGTAAAGTTATTGAAGGTACATTTGACATTAGATGGGGCTAGGTTAGATTTTGTTGCATGGAAAAGAACTCTACCACGTGATCGCTCAGTGTTAGATCGTTCAGCACGAATGTATAGGTGATTGTATATTGAGTTACTGCGGATGAATGGAATTTTTGAGTAAAAGTAGGAACACTGACTTGGTGTATTAAAGAAAATAATAACAGTTGCATTAGAAAAAGTATATGATTTTAGAGCATGTGTAGGTATATTGATGTAAGTGAGTAATTCTAGAAGAAATTCACGAGATTTTTCAGATGGTTTAATATGCTCAATAACTACAGAAAAGGGGGATGGGTGGTTAGGTGAGTAATGGTTGGTAGTGGAAGATGGATTAGGGACTGGTCTAAAATGCATATTGATGGGTAATTCTAAGAGGCTAGGGATATGTGTAGGTGGTGGGGGAGGGGGAGGAAGGGGGATTGAAGAAGGAGGAAGAGGTGGGGAAGGAGGAAGAAGGGGTATCGAGTGAGAGACAGGAATGTTGGGTGAGTACTTGTAGTTTGGTTTATTGTTTTTTAATTGTGATGATATATTGAGTAGGGATAGGTCCTGTTGGTCAAGACGGGTTGATATATCTTTAATAAGGAAGGGAATAGTATTTAGTAAGTCAGTCATTGTAGTAGATAGTGGGGGGATTGTAGGTGATGGGATGAGGGAATGTTTTTGGAGGCAAGTATGACATGAGAATATGAATGAAGGAGATTTCAATACGCTCACAACATGCTTAAGTACCGCACTACTTGTTATCCAATTATAAGGCAAGCTGTTGTGAGCATTGAGACATTTAAAATGTATAGCTAATTTACATGAACAGGTGACAAAGTTTGTACATGTAATTATGATATTGATGTTTAATTTAATTAAATATATTGAAATTAAAAGTAAAAAGTTATAAATAGCTAAATGTAATGAATACAGAAATGTAAACAAAATATAATAGAAAAAGTGTAACGGTTCAGTGATTTTGTAAATTTATTATATATAAATGATATAAATGTAAATAAGTGGAGAAGTTATGAATGAAAATTATAAATAATAAGTAGAGAACAAAGAGTATAAGTTCATAAACAATATATGTGATAGTTGGATTATGATGACTTATCTTATTATTCGATTGATGGGATAATATTGTAAGATAAGTTTATTAATGTTGACAGGTTGTAATCAGGAAGTAAAACGACTACTACTACTACTACTACTACTACTACTACTACTACTACTACTACTACTACTACTACTACTACTACTACTACTACTACTCTACTACTACTACTACTACTACTACTACTACTACTACTACTACTACTACTACTACTACTACTACTACTACTACTACTACTACTACTACTACTACTACTACTACTACTACTACTACTACTACTACTACTACTACTACTACTACTACTACTACTACTACTACTACTACTACTACTACTACTACTACTACTACTACTACTACTACTACTACTACTACTACTACTACTACTACTACTACTACTACTACTACTACTACTACTACTACTACTACTACTACTACTACTACCACCACTACTACTACTACTACTACTACTACTACTACTACTACTACTACTACTACTACTACTACTACTACTACTACTACTACTACTACTACTACTACTACTACTACTACTACTACTACTACTACTACTACTACTACTACTACTACTACTACTACTATTACTACTACTACTACTACTACTACTACTACTACTACTACTACTACTACTACTACTACTACTACTACTACTACTACTACTACTACTACTACTACTACTACTACTACTACTACTACTACTACTACTACTACTACTACTACTACTACTACTACTACTACTACTACTACTACTACTACTACTACTACTACTACTACTACTACTACTACTACTACTACTACTACTACTACTACTACTACTACTACTACTACTACTACTACTACTACTACTACTACTACTACTACTACTACTACTACTACTACTACTACTACTACTACTTACTACTACTACTGTTACTGCTACTACTACTACTACTACTACTACTACTACTACTACTACTACTACTACTACTACTACTACTACTACTACTACTACTACTACTACTACTACTACTACTACTACTACTACTACTACTACTACTACTACTACTACTACTACTACTACTACTACTACTACTACTACTACTACTACTACCACCACTACTACTACTACTACTACTACTACTACTACTACTACTACTACTACTACTACTACTACTACTACTACTACTACTACTACTACTACTACTACTACCTACTACTACTACTACTACTACTACTACTACTACTACTACTACTACTACTACTACTACTACTACTACTACTACTACTACTACTACTACTACTACTACTACTACTACTACCACTACTATACTACTACTACTACT